>CM074722.1:362758404-363045904 GCA_037306005.1 Rhinophrynus dorsalis
TATGTCTTTTGAGTTTTTTTTTATCTTTTTCATCAAGAACTTAATGTATCTTTGTAATAATTACCGGAGAACAGATACTTTGTAGTTTCCTGCTTATCATTGTATAATTTTAGTTTTACACTCTTTTGTTTCATTCCATACTTTGTTTTTAATCTTAATGCGTTTAAGTGTTTGATTATTCACCTATGACCTTAGGGCGGGTAAGAGGTCATCACGAGGTGTAGGATATAAAATGGAGGCTGTTTGCACGAGGTGGTTATCTTGATAAAGATCCCATGAGGGATCGAAACGTCGATCTAATAAAGTATTCTTTGTTTTTCACAATTTGAAGTCCTGTGAGTGCTGATTTACCTGTTTATATATATATATATATATATATATATATATATATATATATATATATATATCCTATATAATAATTCTCTAGGATGTTTGTCAGAAGCCATCATGTGCAGTACAGACTGCCCTAATGCACAGAATGCTGGGAGTTCTGTGCTGGGAGCATTCTGTGCTTTTGGGCAGTCTCTACAGTGCATGACTGCATCGGAGGAAGGACTCAGAGCATGACCGGCCTCTTAACCCTTTGAGTGCCAAAGGGGTACACAACGCATTGCAAAACAATGCGTTGAGTACCCCTCTGTCACTCAAAGGGTTAACATCACCCGAACCGTGGCCCGTGTACACGGGCTTTTACACTTGTATATCTACATATATAAAAGAATAAGCCTCATTGCATAATTTATGGTACCTCACACACAGAACATAATTTATGTCTCCTCAGAAAACAAACACACATTGAACAGAATGCCTCATTACATAATTTATGTCTCATTAGGAGACACAACTCCTGTTGGGTGATTGAATGGGGACTTTACTGCTCCCATTGGGTGATTGAATGGAGGCATGTTTATCATACAGGGAGTTGGCCCGCCCCCTCCAGCCCGCCCACCACTATCCAAGTGACAAAAAAATATAACTGCCACTCGCTCCTGAAGTAGGGGATATCAGTAACTTCTCCCGGTCCACACACACTCACTCAGGATCATGACCTCACAAACACACTGTTTCACCTCCCACAGATAACTGTAACCCTCCATACACTCTGTTTCAGTACGAGGGTGTAATGTTCCCATAAAATACAAACTCAGGGATAAACTTAATAGCAACTCTTTTATTTAACTCTTCATCTCTTCGGTCACCTCACTAACTGTCTCAACTGTCACTCCTCCACTTCCTGCTTCCTGATTCCCGCCCTTTCTCCTTAAAGGGAGAGAGATGCTTTGCTGTATGTTACAGAGGGCAACCCTCAAACACCACTTTCTATTTGTTCCCTCAGCATATTGCTATGCTGCCTCAACTGAAGAGCCACCATGTGTTATATTGCTATGTTACCTCAACTTAACCCTTTGAGTGCCAGAGGGGTACACCAGGGCCGTTTCTAGGTTCCAAAATGATCTGGGGCTAGAGCCCACAGCAAAATTCAACAGAGTGCCTGCTACCAGTGGTAGTTATGATAACGCTATAGTGTGGAGTGAGTTATCCTTACACAACATATATGTTTATTTTACTAATCTATATATAATGCAATGCAAAGAGTTAAGAAGTAAGCCATTTTATGTTCAACTCTTGCCATTGTCTTTTGTTCTAACTAACTGAAGTTATTGTGGTGTAAACCAACTGTACCACAGGGAACAAATCAAAATTCCTGTCACATTAAATAGGGGTTTTAACTTCTTGAATGCTAGAGCGGTCTTCAATACATTGCAAAGCAATGCATTGGGGACCTCTCTAGCATTCAAGAGGTTAAAAACTATATTCAAGTGCAGTGGATTTTAAGAACTTTTATTTGTCCCCTATTGCGCAGTCGGTTTACTCCAGAATAAAACCAGGTTGCTTTAATACATATGAGCCATTGATGTAACTGAATAAATTATCAAGAGCAACACCAAAGTATTTTATTTACACAGGTAATGCATAAACAAATATAACGATGTTTAAACAAACATTAATGTGAGTTTTTTTGCTGTGGAGCAATGTGATACACTTATATACCCACCACACAGTCTGATGTCCTAAAAAGAGGGACACCAGGGTGTGAAAGAGAGACAGAGGGATTTGGGGCTCGAAGAGGGACACTTGGGAGGTATGCTTATACCCAGCATTGTTCCATTGCCCACTGGTAGCCATAGAACCCCTCATACATTGTCTGAGAACCTTGTGCTTCTAGCCCCTATTAGCCACACATCCACTGTCTGACACTCCAGTGGTTTGCCACCGGTAGCACCAGGCCCACACGTGAACTGATATCTCAGTCTTCTTCTACTGGCAACTGGTATCCATAGAACCATACATACACTGTGTGATACTCCATCATTGTTCCACTGGTTACCTGTAGCCAATCGTACACTGTCTGATTGCCGGCATTTTTCCATTGGCCGCTGGTAGCCACAGAACAACGCACATAAACTTTATGATACCACAGCCTTGTTCCACTGGCCACTGGTAGCCACAGCCATGTTTCTCTGCCCAGATTCCCCAAATACACTGTGTTACCCCACCAGCCTTCTACAACTGCCTACTGGTCGCCACAGATTCCCCTCATACATTGTTCATCCCCACCAGCCTTGTTCTCCTGCCCACTGGAAGCCACAGATTCCCCACATACACTGCGTGTGCCCCCCCTGCCCACTGGTATCCACAGATTCCTCACATACATGATTCCCAACTGCATTTTACCCCTACTCACTGATAGCCACAGATTCCATATATACATTATGTGACCCCCCCAACAACGTTATTCCCCTAACCACTGGTAGCCACAGATTCTCTACATACACTATATAACCCCCTAGCCTTGCTCTCCTGCCCACTGGTAGCCACAGATTCCTTATATACACTATGTGACCTCCCCCAGCCTTATTACCCTGTCCACTGGTAGCCATTGATTCCCCATATACACTATGGACCCCACCAGCCTTATTATTCTGCCCACTGAAAGCCACAGATTCTACACATACACTATATGACCACCACTATCCTTATTCCAATACCCACTGGTAGCCACTGATCCCCTACATAAACTGTGTGACCCCACCAGCCTTGTTCCCCTGCCCTCTGGTAGCCAGCCCACAAATTCTCCACATATACAATGTGACACCCACCAGCCTTGTTTACCTGCCACTGGTAGCCATATATTTCCCCCATCTATACTGTCCCTCATACATTCTCTTCTGCTCTGCCCCATTCTGCTTTCTGTTTCAATGTAGAGCCATGGGCTCCACACTGCCTCCTCTGGTACTTCAGGTGCATGTTGATGACCTCATCGCAAAGCACCAGGAAGTGCTAGAAGAGCCAGTGTGGAGCGGATGGTTGTGGGCTGAAGCTGAGAACAGAGTAAGGCAGCAGCCTGCTGTTCCAAGCTATATATGCCCACAAGTTGCTGGGCAGCAGCCAGCCAGCCAGCCTCAGGATAAAGAGCCCCCTTAGCCCACCCCTAGCGACACTCTCACACACACTCAGTCATACACACTCAATCATACACACAATCCCACACACTCACATTCTCACACTCACAATCCCACACTCAATCCCACACACTCACAATCCCACACACACAATCCCACACATTCATCATCCCTCACACTCACAATCCCACACACTCACAATCCCACACACTCACAATCCCACACACTCAATCCCTCACACTCAATCCCACACACTCATACTCACAATCCCACACACTCACAATCCCTCACACTCACAATCCCACACACTCAATCCCACACACTCACACTCTCTCACACACTCACACTCTCTCACTCAATCACACTCTCTCACTCAATCACACTCTCTCACTCACACTCTCTCACTCACACTCATACACACTCACACACTCTCACTCAATCACACACACTCACGCAATCACTCACTCTCGTACTCACACCCCGGGAGCCAGCAAGATCCACCTTCCACCATAGTCTCACTCACGCACCCCGGGAGCCAGCACGATCCACCTTCTACCATAGTATTTGCAATTCCCACATGCATTTCAACTACATGAATGAATGCCACTTACTCACACACACACTCACTCACACCTCAGGAGCCAGCACGATCCACCTTCCACCATAATATGTGCAATTTCCACATGCATTTCAACTATATGAATGAATGCCACAATGGAGGCATAAGTACAAACACAAACTCATAACAATGACACATAAGTCACCCCCTTATGACTCACTTCTGTGTGTGCATGTGTGTCTCTGTGTGTGCCTGTGTGTTCCTTACTGTGTGTGTTGTATGTCTGTATCACACTCTATGTGTCTGCCTGTTGTGCATTGCATTAAAGCCCATGTACACAGGCCAACACTGGTGGCGATGCGGGGCAGGACCAGTGCAAGAATTTTTGTCTACTGACTGTGTGTGAGTTCAAACACTGCGTAATATAATTCCTTTTGGATTCACACACCGTCAGGTTTTCCAATGGATGCACTGAAGGCCACATCACAAGGAGAGCAGACTCCTTCCCTGGAGCCTTCAGCAGCCTAACAGTAGCAGCCTGGGTACCCTGGGAACGCATACAGTTTTTTGGGACAAATGTATGCATTTGGGGGCAATCCAGGACCCTCTTGTGATCTGGGTTCCAGACTTGGTACTGTATCTCTAATCTGTGTGAGCACACCTCTCACAGAAAATGATCTCCAGGCCTGGCAGTTTGACTCTCTGACACTAAATGTCCCTTCCCTCAGCATGGGTAATGATGGAGGCATGATAATACCCCCTTGTTCATGGTGTCCATTGTGCCCTACCCTAAAAATGGCCCTGGCACACAATTTTACACAACTGACCGACTTAAACATTATTGGTGATTACCCCTTATGCAATGTAGTATGAAAACATATCACTCTTATTCTAATACTAGCAATTTGGGACGGCGTTCCCCGTCATGTTATGCAGGGAATTATTATTATTATTATTATTTTTTTTTAATAAATGTTATGATAGTGAAATATGGCATAGGGTGTACATGTCAGAAATGTACACACAGTGATACACAGACACGTGTGCAAACACACACATATACAGGGGGACACACAGTGATAGAGAAGGATGCAACACACATACACACATGCACTGACATACACAAACAGTGACACACAGATGCAAAGCAGAACATACATACATGCAGTGTGAGCAGTGTAAGTAACATACCTCCCAACATTTCAAATGGCCAAAGAGGGACAGTTTATAACCACATTACTGTGGGTTTTATTGATGTGGAACAATCTGATACACTGGTATATATTCCACACAGTGTGATCTCCTAAATAGAGGAGTATAGTGCCAGTCCTTATACACAGACACATGCAGACGGTATATTATACAGCAGAGGTTCTCAACCCATGTCCTCAGTGGCCACTAACAGGCCAGGACTTAGGAATTTCCCTGCTAGAACACAAGTGTGTTGATCAGAGGCTCAGTTGTATTGATTAACTCACCTGTGCTCTTAAAAGGAAATTCTAAAATCCTGGCCTGTTAATAGCCACTGAGAGCACAGGTTGAGAACCACTGCTATACAGTGCCGGACCATTGTAGATCATTTTTAACCCTTTGAGTGCCAGAGGGTAAGCAGTGCATTGCATCCCCTCTGGCATTGAAATGTTTAAGTTACTCTTTCTGTAAGTGAATAATTTAGAAGTAGATGAAATTATTTTTTACACAGACTAATTTAACAGATATATACAGAAGTTTATACCTACATTACTGTGGGTTTTATTGATGTTGAGCAATCTGATACACTTGTATATACACTAAACAGCGTGATCTCCAACATAGAGAAGCAGAGGGATTTGGGTCTCAGACAGGGACTGTCCCTTCTATACTGTATAGTGCCAGTCCTTATACTATGCAATGCCAGACCATATATAAATTGTTTGTTATACATTCTATACAGTGAGTTATGTACAGTATGGAGATGATTGCAGGAACTGGCACTTCTACTTACAGACAGACTGACAAACAATCTGCTCTCTTTCTCTCTCTTTGTGCAATATATAAATACAGTCACACCCATGTCTCTGCCACTTACCAGCTCAGCTGAAACCCTGCTCTGCACTGCCTGATCATGTCTCTGCCGTTGTTCCCCAGCATCCTGCCTGCTGATTGTTTAGAAATCAGCTCAGTAATTGGCAGGGCTGTACAGGCTCACAGACAGGGAATGAAGAAGCTGCATAATACAGACTGGACCATGGCCTTCCAGCTGTAGCTTGAATATAGTACCCATGATCCTCAGCTGCTCAGTGTGTGTGTGTCTGCCAGCGTGTGGGGGGCATGTGTGTGTGTCTGTGGTGTAGGAGTGAGTGGCAGCCATTTTTTTCAGCCTTAGATAGTGGTTGGTGGGCTTGATAGTGGGGGCGGGCCAAAAATCAACTCCCATTGAATCACCCAATGGGAGTAGTAATCCTCTTTACTGCCGCCCCTGGGTGTGTTTTGCCAGACACAAAGTCTTCTTTTATATATATAGATTGCATGTAATCAAATTACAGGTCACCAGATGTTACAATTAATACTATGACAATCAGTGAAAGATTGTGTCTCACAAAGCTAAGCACTGTCATAATCTGCCCTCTATTCACATAAATAAAATAGGTATGTGCTGACTTGACTGCTGCTGATATTGTGCTCCTCTTCTTCCTGGCGCAGCTCCTCCATGAGCACTGAGCACTAGGTCCTTAACGGCTGCTGAAAATTCAAGTTAGTCCAGCGTGATGACACAGGGATGTCACAGCACAATTGGTGTGTGGGGTTTTTCTCTTGGACTCCTCTCGCTGCCTCCTCTCTCCCTCACAGGCCTCCACATTTGTCATGGAGTGACTAGGAAATTAACACACTGACAAGTACAGATGAACTAAATATAAAACTTTATTAAATACAATGAATGACAGGAGATAAGGCAACAGGCTGATGGCAGCAAATGACACAACAGTAGTATGGTAATGACACAAAGTGGCAGTAGATAGTGGCACACCTTCACGAGACCAGGAAGGAACAGTGGAGTTACTTTCCTTACCCTTCACCAGGCAGGTGGTCTGAAATGGAATGGCCCTGGGACTACATGGTAGATGTGAGGGCAGTGCAGAGCACTCCCATACACAGATAGAATGGCACACCTTCACAACACCAGAGAGGAACAGTGTAGGCACTTTCCTCACCCTTCACTGGACAGGTGGCCAGAAATGGAATGGCCCTGGGACTACACAGTAGATGTGAGGACAGTGCAGAGCACTCCCATACACACAGTCGGCAAAGATAAGGAGCAGACCAATACCCCGACAGGGGATACACTAGGTGGGTAGCCAGATGGAGGATAGGCTAGGCAACACAAACCGGTACGGCCACAGGAGGTCAGACACATGGAGACCGACAAGCGCCGCTAACGGAAGCATGCTCAGAACGGAAGGCACAGGCAGCACGGGAACCAAACCGAGGCACGGAATGGTAATGGAGCGCAACATGAAGAGTATACCAGGAGGCAGCCAATGGTCAAAACTGTATCGGGTAGTCAGACGTCGCCAGTGGTCGTAGCCGGAACGGGTAGTCAGTCGTAGCCAGAAGTCAGAACCGGAACGGGCAGTCAGACATAGCCAGGTAATACACAGGAACTGTAATGGACCAACACAGCAATAAGCTCAGATACACCACGAAAGGACACTGGAAATGACACAGGCTGAGGTTTAAAAACCCTGATAGGTAGGTGGAGCAATGACCTCATCAGCATGGTGCCCTATAAGAATAGCGACTCAGAAAGAGCGACAGCTAGGAAGTAAACAATGTCGCTTCAGGGCAATATCCAGCCACAGGCAATCACGGGGCACCGTGATAACATTGCCACCTGCTCTCTCCCTCATTACCCTCCACTTTGACACAAGAGGGGGAGAAAAGAAAAAGGCAAGAAGAGGAGAAAGGGAGAGGCAAGAAGGAGAGAAATAGGAAAGAAGGATAGAAAGAGAGAGGAAAGAAGGGGAGAAATGGAGAGGAAAGAAGGGTAGAAATAGAGAGGAAAGAAGGGGAAAGAGGCAAGAAGGGGAGAAAGAGAGAGGATGCAAGAGGAAGGATAAAGGAGCAAGAAGAGGATAGAGAGGATGCAAGATGAGGGATAAAGAGACAAGAGGGGGATAAAGAGGATGCAAGAGAAGGGATAAAGAAGGGGGATAAAGATGCAAGAAGGGGGAAAGAGGCAAGAAGGGGGAATAAAGAGAAAGGGGCAAATTGAGGGATAAAGAGGCAAGAGAAGGATGCAAGAGGAGAGACAAAAGCAATAGGGGGATAAAGAGGGAGGAAAAATAAGGGATGAGTGGAATAAGGAGGCAAGGGGGTAAAAAGATAAAGGGGAAAGAGAAAGGAAGAGTTAAGAATGGAATAAAGAGAAAGAGGGAAGGGGGGATAAAGAGGCAAGAGGGGGACAAAATAATATATTTCTCTGCATCTTGTCTCCCTTGTACTTCTTTCACCCCTTTGTGCCTCTTTCTCCCCTTGCACCTCTCTTTCTTGCACCATGTACTTCTTTCACCCCCTTGTGCCTTCTCCCCCTTGCACCTCTTTCTCCCCCCTTGTACTTCTTTCACCCCTTTGTGCCTTCTCCCCCTTGCACCTGTTTCTCCCCTCTTGTACTTCTTTCACCCCCTTGCACCTCTCTTTCTCGCCCCATGTACTTCTTTCACCCCCTTGTGCTTTCTCCCCCTTGCACTTCTTTCTCCCTCCTTGTACTTCTTTCACTCCCTGCACCTCTTCCTCCCCCTTGCACCTCTCTTTCTCCCCCTTGCACCTCTCTTTCTCCCCCATGTAATTCTTTCACCCCACCTTGTGCCTCTTTCACCCCTCTGTGCCTCTTTCTCCCCATGTATTTCTTTCACCCCCCCCTTGTACTTCTTTCACCCCTTTGTGCCTCTTTCTTCCCTTGCACCACTCTTTCTCTCCCCATGTACTTTTCACCCCCTTGCACCTCTCTTTCTGCCTCCTTGTACTTCTTTCACCCCCTGCACCTCTTTCTCCCCTCTGTACCTCCCCCCCTTGTGCCTCTTCCTCCCACTTTCACCTCTCTTTCTTCCCCCTAGGTACTTCTTTCTCTCCCCTCCCTTGTGCCTCTTTCTCCCCTCTGTACTTCTTCCCCCTCTTGTACCTCTCTTTCTTCCCCCTATGAACTTCTTTCTCCCCCCCCTTGTGCCTCTTTCCCCCCTCTGTACCTCTTCCCCCCTTGTACCTCTCTTTCTTCCCCCTATGTACTTCTTTCTCCCCCCCTCATTGTGCCTCTTTCTCTCCTCTGTACCGCTTTCCCCCTGTACCTCCTTATGCCTCTTTCTTTTCTTCTCCACACTGACCGCACTGATGACAGCCGGGAATGTGTCACACGTGTAGACGCTGCGTGGTGCATGCTGGGGTTTTCTTTCTCAGTCTGGGCACCAGTTTTAAACTTGCACTGGCCTCAGAACAGAGGAAGGAAAACACTAGCATGCTCCACGCGGCATCTCCGCGTGTGACGCGGGCCCGGCTTCCCAGCTGTCATCATTGCGGGCAGTGGGTAGACACAGTAAAAAAACTTAACAAAATGGATAATAAATTAATAAATAAATAATTCTCCCCGTTTCAGCGCCCCTCCACTGCGGCTCCCTAAGGTGGCTGCCTAAGCCGCCTTATGCTAGCGCCAGCCCTGGGTACATCTCCTTTAACCCATGGGTGCTAGAAAGGTCCCCAATACATTGTGAAGCCAGACCACTCTGGCATCCAAAGGGTGTATCTTTTATAACCCTTATCTAGAATGTATAACCCTAGTGGGCACACTTGCCAACATTGCAAAGCAATTTCCAGGGACAAGTTCCCCTGGGCAGTCACTGACACAGTCACTAGTGTGCACAGTACCCTGTAGAGTGACGCCAGCAGAAACCCTTGTACAGCAGACTTTATAGAACTCTCTACAGCAGAGTCTACCCACAGGGAAATCCTGAAGGAAATTATATAGATAAGCTCTAGATATGTGAGGAAGCACTATCCTTTAACCCTCTGGCACGCAAAAGGGTTAAATGTTTAATGAAAATCCCATAGAATATAGGGCTGAAATTCAGTTTTAAAGGTGAAACGACACCTCCTAATAACCTTGCAATTACCTTACTATGGCCCACAAAATTAAAATGGCCCTCAATGAATTTTGCCCTTGTGGCTATTTTCAAGAGATAACATCTTCAGTTAGTGTTGGATATCATGTCCATAGAGGAAGACATGACAGTTGCTGGAAGGTTTTAAAAACTGAAGCACGAACAGAGGATTGTACAATGTGTTGTGAAACAATGGCCTGTACACCCCTCTGGTCCTTAAAGAGATAGTAATACTGCTAATAAAGTGGAGGTACAAGTTTTCTTCATTCTTTTTTAAGCAAGTAGCGCTATATTTCAATACTTACGGTTTTATAGTTCAAGGCTCCCCATCCCGCCCCTTCTGGCTGCCTCCCATCAGATGTAGAATCATGTTGTGGGACCGGACGGATCTCAGTGAGGGACAATCTTCACTTAGTAAGTATAAGGAAAACCCTGTTTCCCTCTTGAAAAAGGAGGGCAGGATTTTCCTTATGTTCACTGAAAATTGTCCCTCGCAACTCTCCATCCGGACCAGATTGAGGTATGAGTGTCACAAGAGACACTCATACCACAAATAAACAAAATCATGTATATACCAAAACATATGGAAATATGGGGTCTAGATGTGTAACTGCTACTGACATTTCACACTAACACGTTATAATGACTTGGGTGTTTATGATAGGTCTTTCAAAATCATCTAATAAGTGAGCCATTGTTTATTTAAATTTGTAGTTTGAGATATTTAGCATTATTTGTTTATACAAATTACCCAGCACTTCCTGGTAGGAAATGGCAGTTGGACTGTTAGTATATGACACAACAGGCTGCGCTGACAAGTACTGCTGAATATAAAGCGACACAAAAATGAAGCTAAAAATCTCCTAAACTATTATGTTAAATAAAAGATTACTAACATAGATATAAACTTTGAAAGCTCTTTCCATATCACCTACACTATTTTATAATGTAATTCCACTTTAAATTACACTGACAAAGAAACCCTATTAACCCTTTGATTACCAAAGAGGTATGCAGTGGGTTAATTGACATTACAGATCAGAAGACAGTGACAGTTAGTTAATGACTTGTGGCAAACTTGGTCTCCACCAAACTAGCACTGCAGCTCTAGCAATAAAGTTCAGTTTATCATACAGTAAAGGAACAGGCAATCTGTGCCTCTCCAGCTGTTTTGGATACAAGTCATTTTCTGCCAGAGACTGGCTGTTTGGGAATGATGACATTTGTAGTCTCCATTAGCTGCAGAGCCAGATATTGCCTGCTCCTGGTCTAGTGTACAGAACTCTGCCATCAGTACCCATTTGCTCAGATGGAACTTTACCGTTTCTGTGAGGCCACTGTGATGCGGATCCTGAGAATCAGTTAGTGGGCAGCTCTCAGATCATTTCAATCAGTACTGAGAATTACTTGTGGAAAGCCATGGCTTCACCACGGTGCTCAGGAATTTTTTGGTTTATGCTCTTGATTTTGCTTCTCTTGCAAAAACCAGTGACTGGAGAGACTCAAAGTTTGATGAAGAAGGATAAGATCAAGCCCCAGATGATTGGGATGGATCGTCCTGATCCTATACATGACAGAGAGATGAATTTCTTCCCTGCTCTGTTCTTTACCCTGCTTTTTGTCGCAGTGATTGCCAGACCCAGAAGGCGAGAGGAACGCCATAAGAAGACACGATCCCGCGCAGACTGCTGCAGAGCCTTGAGAAGCTGCAAGTCCAATGGCAGCCCTGGCAAAGTTACTTCAAGCTGCGACTCCAACAGCAGCCCCCATACAGCCGCTGAAAGCTGCAACTCCAACAGGAGCCCCCAAACAGCCACTGAAAGCTGCATCTCCAATAGCAGCCCCCATACAGCAGCTGAAAGCTGCAAATCCAACAGCAGCCCCAATACATTCATTATAATCGAAGGGTGCAACACCAGCCCTACCAAAGCGTCTTCAAAAAAGAGACACTACAAAGCCGCTGGAAGACGCAAGGGTAAATCAAAGCACTACTCAGAATACAGAAGCTGTCAGGCCAACATCATAATCCCTGATAAGCCTCTAGAGGGTGCAGAGCCAGCGCTATCCTCTACAGAGACACTGGAAGCTGCAGGCCCAACTCTGGACCATACTGAAACTCTGGAGCCTGCAGACCCAACACCGGCCCCTACTGAGACTCTGGAACCTGCAGACCCAACACCGGCCCCTACAGAGAGTTTGGAAGCTGGAGGCCCAACACTGGCCCCTACAGAGAGTTTGGAAGCTGGAGGCCCAACACCGGCCCCTACAGAGACTCCTTAACCTGCAGACTCAACAGTGGCCCCTTCACAGAAATCTGTTGTAACATCACAGAAATAAAGACCATGAAATGTGAAACACTGGACTCGTTTCATCAATTTATTAAATATTTTCAGTGATTTCTATGGTCCTGATAGTTGAAAATCGTTTATATTTTAAAGTGTAACCCTTTGATACATTGAAGTGATATTTACTATGGTAATACTGTAGACACAAATTTCTCATGGAAATACTGTTTCCTTATTTAACCATTTCAGTGCTAAAGAGGCATTCAACACACTGCAAAGCAGTGAGCTGGATATCCTTCTGGCACCCAGAGGGTTAATAAACCTTTTGGTGTTTTTTTCCCCATTTGATGACTGTCTCCCATGATCCTGGATATCCCAGGCTGAATATACCTGTATATGTTATGTCTATGGGACATGCACCATGTAGTTACACTGTGGGTTTATTATAAGAGTTGTAATGTCACTGTACCCTGCTATTGAATATATAATATATATTTATATCGCCATAAGCTCCAAAGTTTGAAAGGAGCCGGAACCATCTTTTATGAAAAAATTCGAAGGGTTTTTTCTGCTAAGTTAAAGTGGAACCGCCTTAAAACTTACACGATATGAAAACGTTCTGCAAAATGTATGCCATTAACACTTTGAGTGACAGAGAGGTATCCAACGCAATGTGTTGCAATGCATAGCACACGTCTTTGGCACTCAAAGGGTTAAACCTTTTACAATGTTAATAAAACATCTCTGTGTATGTGTGAACAAGGAAGCGTCTTTTTAGCCTAGGGGATACCTGCCCCATACCTCCCATCATTTCAAATAGCCAAAGAGGGACCCTTTTGTTTTAGGTGGTTTTGCAGACATGCAACACACACAGTGAGAAACACACAGGCACACAAAGAGACACACACACACACACACACACACAGAAGTGAGTCATAAGGGGGTGACTTATGTGTCATTGTAATGAGTTTGTGTTTGTACTTATGCCTCCACTGTGGCATTCATTCATGTAGTTGAAATGCATGTGGTAATTGCACATACTATGGTGGAAGGTGGATCGTGCTGGCTCCTGGGGTGTGAGTGTGAGTGAGTGTGAGTGAGACTATGGTGGAAGGTGGATCGTGCTGACTCCCAGGGTGTGAGTGTGAGTGAGTGTAAATGAGTGCGTGTGACTGCGAGAGTGAGTGTGTGAATGTGAATGATTGCGTGAGTATGCGTGTGTGTGAGTGTGAATGTGATTGAGTGAGAGTGTGTGAGAGTTTGAGTGTGTATGAGTGAGAGGGTGTATGAGTGTGAGTGAGAGAGTGTGAGTGAGAGAGTGTGAGTGAGAGAAATTGAGTGTGTGAGTGAGAGTGTGTAAGAGAGTGTGAGTGAGAGACTGTGAATGAGAGAGTGTGAGAGTATGTGTGATTGAGTGTGAGTGTGTGTGTGTGTGATTGAGTGTGTGTGTGAGTGAGTGTGAATGAGAGAGTGTGAGTGAGTGAGAGTGTGTGTGATTGAGTCTGTGTGATTGAGTTTGAGTGAGTGTGAGTGAGAGAGAGTGAGTGAGAGTGTGTGTGTGTGTATGAGAGAGTGTGAGTGAGAGAGTGTGAGAGTGAGTGTGTGTGATTGAGTGTGTGTGAGTGAGAGAGTGTGAGTGTGTATGATTGTGTATGATTGAGAGTGTGTGATTGAGTGTGTGTGTGTGATTGAGAGTGTGTGAATGAGTGAGAAAGTGTGAGTGAGAGTGTGAGTGAGAGAGTGTGAGTGAGAGAGTATGAGTGAGAGAGTGCAAGTGTGTGTGATTGAGTGTGAGTGTTTATGATTGTGAGTGTGTATGATTGAGTGTGAGTGAGAGTGTGCCTGATTGAGTGTGTGTGAGTGTGTGTGTGTTTGTATCTGACGTGTTTGTGTTTGTGGTGTAGGAGTAAGTGGCAGCCATTTTGTTTTTTCAGTCACTTGGATAGTGGTGGACGGGCTGGATAGTGGGGGCAGGCCAACTCCCGGCATGATTTAAGTCACTCCCCCATTGAATCACCCAATGGGAGCAGTAACTCCTCCTTACTTAAGCTGAGGTAACATAGCAATATAACACACAGTGGCTCTTCAGTTGAGGCAACGTAGCAGTATGCTGAGGGAACAAATAGAAAGTGGTGTTTGAGGCTTGCCCTCTGTAACATACAGCCAAGCATCTCTCTCCCTTTAAGGAGAAAGGGTGGGAATCAGGAAGCAGGAAGTGGAAGAGTGACAGTTGAAAACAGAGTGAGGTTGACTGAAGAGATTAAAAGAGTTAAATAAAAGAGTTGCTATTAAGTTTATCCCTGAGAGTTTGTACTTTATGGAAACATTACACCCTCGTACTGAAACAGAGTGTATGGTGGGTTACAATTATCTGTGGTAGGTGAAACAGTGTGTTTGTGGGGCCATGATCCTGAGTGAGAGTGGGTGTGGACCAGGAGAAGTTATTGATATCCCCTACTTCAGGAGCGAGTGGCAGCTATATTTTTATTTGTCAGTTGGATAGTGGTGGACGGGCTGGAAGGGGCGGGCCAACTCCCTGTATGATAAACATGCCCCCACTGAATCACCCAATGGAAGCAGTAATGTCCCTAAGGTGACCACTTATCCCTTTAAAGGAGCAGTAAAGTTTTTTTTATGAAAACACATATTTTACAGAGCATTTCATGCTGAATAAAACAAGGTCACTCCCATTGCTGTCAGATGTTTTATTCAAAAATCATAGCAGTTTAAATAATCAGGAAGTGAATTTACTGTATTTACTTCCTGATTGTTCTGACAGGAAGTGACAGGCAGTTTCTATCACATTCTATGGAGAACTGTATGTCTCTGACTTTTCTGACTTTCCCCTCCATTAGAATCTAACAGGAAATTTAACTAGAATTTGACCACTAGAGGGCACTGCTAATGTAAAAAAAAACATGGGTTTAAACTGTAATAACTCTGGAAATATAAATCTCTCGGCAGTGGGAGTACCCTTATTTTACTCAATAGGAAAATCCCTACAATATATATTTTTTTCATAAAAAAAGTTTACTGCTCCTTTAAATCAGGGAAACTTATAAAATACACACATTGCAGGGTTGCTTTGATTCCTGTGCTGTCCTGCAATGTGTGTATTTTATGTGTCCCTGATTTAAAGGGATATGTGGTCACCTTAAATGTCCCCATTGAATCACCCAATGGGAGTTGTGTCTCCTAATCAGACATAAATTATGTAATGAGGCATTCTGTGCAGTGTGTGTGTGTGTGTGTGTGTGTTTTCTGAGGAGACATAAATTGTGTTCTGTGTGTGAGGAACCATAAATTATGCAATGAGGCTTATTCTTTTATATAGATAGATAGATAGATAGATAGATAGATAGATAGATAGATAGATAGATAGATATGTGTGTGTGTGTATGTGTGTATATATTTATGGTCCTCGCAGCACCCTTTTCATGTCGCTGTCCTTATCTTTGCAGCGTCCCGTGGTATCCTCATCTTCATGGTGGACTTGCATCCTAGATTCCACACAGGCCTGTGGCAGTTATGGCAGTTGGTGATTCTGTTGATCTGGGTTATGGCATACCTCCCAAGTGTCCCTCTTTAGGAGGGACAGTCCCTCTTTTAGACCCAAATCCCTCTGTCCCTCTTTCCCACTCTGATGTCCCTCTTTTTAGGAGATCAGACTGAGTGGTGTGTAGATAAATGTATCACATTGATCTACAGCAATGTAACTTGCATAATTGTTTGTATAAATGTCAATATATGTGTTTATAAATTAGTCTGTGTAAATAAAATACTTTGGTCTTGTTATAAGTCATTTATTAGGTTACACAAAGAGGTATGAATAGGTCATGAAATAGCCTAAAAATCCCCGGTAATGCCCCGCTTACCAGCCACGCCCCCAGAAACACCCCCTAAAACACAAATGTCCCTCTTTGGCAATTTGAAATGTTGGGAGGTATGTTATGGTACTTTGATTGGTTGGTTCATGTGCATTATGACACCTTAATGAAATGGCTGTGGATTAGTTGTGGCCCCAACACAGGCAATGTTGACCATGGCCAAGATTTACTAAGCAGTGAAAACAGCCCCAAGCCCTTTAAGGAACAGTAAACTTTATATAAGTATATCAGTTATAAAGTTTATTGTCCCTGTGGGCTGTTTTCACTGCCTAGTGAATCTTTGCCATGGTCTGTAGCGCCTGTGTGTGTGTGTGTGTGTGTGTTTATATATATATATATATATATATATATATATATACATATATATATATATACACACTAGCAAAAGAGGCATGGCTTTGCCCGTGGGAATTAAGTCCTTTGAGTGCTTCAGGGTTTGGGTATGTCACACACATGCTGAATAAGGCGAGAGAGACACATGCTAGAGAAGGGGAGAGAGAGAGAGAGAGACACATGATGGAGAAGGGGAGAGAAAGAGAGAGACACATGATGCAGAAGGGGAAGAGAGACACATGATGGAGAAGAGGGGGAGAGAGACACATGAAAGAGAAGGGGTGAGAGAGAGACATTATGGAGATGGGGGGAGAGAGAAAGAGACATGATGGAGAAGGGAGGAGAGAGAGACACATGATGTAGAAGGGGGGAGAGAGACACATGATGGAGAAGGGGGAGAGAGACACACACACACACACACACATGATGGAGAAAGGGGGAGAGAGACATGATGGAGAAGGGGGGAGAGAGACACATGATGGAGAAGGGAGGGAGAGAGACCTGGTGGAGGAGGGGGAGAGAGACACAATGGAGAAGGGGGGAGAGAGACAGATGATGGAGAAGGGGGGGATAGAGAGACACATGATGGAGAAGGGGGGATAGAGAGACACATGGGGGAGAGAGAGACACATGATGGAGAAGGCGGAGAGAGAGACACATGATGGAGAAGTGGGAGAGAGAGACACACACAATGGAGAAGGGGGAGAGAGAGAGACACACATGAAGGAGATGGGGGAGAGAGAGAGACACATGATGGAGAAGGGGGGAGAGAGACATGATGGATAAGGAGAGAGACACACACACGATGGAGAGAGAGAGACACATGATGGAGAAGGGGGAGAGAGAGACACACACATGATGGAGAAGGGGGGAGAGAGACATGATGGAGAAGGGGGAGAGAGAGAGAGACACGATGGAGAAGGGGGGAGAGAGACACATGTTGGAGAAGGGGAATCTGAGAGCAATATGAGTGCAATATAGGTGCTATAAGGACACAATATGGGTATTGCACCCATACTGCACCCATACTGCACTCATATTGCACCCATATTGAAGCCATATTGCGTCCTTATTCCACCCAAATTGAACCCATATTGCACTCATACTGCACCCATATTGTGTCCTTATTACACTCATATTGTACTCATTGCATCCATATTGCGTCCTTATTGCACCCATATTGCAGCCATATTGCATCATTATTGCACGCATATTGCACCCATATTGCGTCCTTATTGCACTCATATTGCACCCATACTGCACCCATATTGCATCCTTATTTCACTTATATTGCACTGATATCACACTCATATTGCACCTATATTGCACCCATATTGCACCCATATTGCATCCTTATTGCACCCATATTGAACTCATATTGCACCCAAATTGCTTCCTTATTGCACCCATATTGCATTCTTAATGAACTCATATTGCACCCATATTGCATCCTTATTGCAATGATATCGCACTTATAGTGCACCCATATTGCTCCCATATTGCTTGGCTGTCCGATGGTTATGCGATTTATCCAGCTAGACAAAATGGTCACGGTACACAAACATATGAAAACAATTACAATCAAACAAACAGGGGTAAAGCATAAAAACTACACACTTCCACTGTTCTCTTCTTGGTCTGCCAGCAAAGTTGTACAGATTGCCAGGGGTTCAACATAATACTGACAGTCCATTTTAGCTTTATACTGGCGCTTACACATAGTCCCACTAGAGGCAGGAGTGGGCATCCCGCCCACTACGCATGGTGCTGGATTGCATGAGGTTTCGTTGTATCTTTTAGTCCTGACAGAGGATTTGGAGAAGGCATTTTAAGAGATTATCCACAGCCACTGTTCTTAGTCTTGGGCCATAGCCACCGAAGTTTAGGTTCATGGCCCCCATCCTTGTTATGGGAACATCAGGGTACTTTCTGAGGCTGCAGCCACCTCAGCTTAGCTTTACAGCCCACAACTGAAAGAGGCACCTGGCCACTTCAGTGCCCACTCACACTAACTCTTCCGGAGAGGGCACACACCAGTCCGAGTTTCCACAGTACTCATACGTGGGTGCATTTTGTTGAGGACTCCCCGTAGAGAGGAGTCCTGTGCTGCCGATGGGAGAGAAAAATGACACGATTTGAGTCAAAAGAGGGCGGGGTTCAATCATGAGTGGGGGTGGAGCTTTAAAAAAAAAAGTGTACAGAATAAGCTGGGGAAGGCGGAGAAGAGACCAGAGAGTGGGAGGAACACAATGGGAGGAGCAGATGTGGGCATAGTCTTATTAGAAACTCCTCACATCCGGAGAATCAACCTCTGCCCCGGAGACCCAGTAACTAGAAGCTAAAACCAGAGTCTCTAGGGCAAATTCAGAGAGTTCCCAGCTATGCCAGTACTCCTTTAGAAGCACATGGACCAGTCCAACTCCAGACTGGCCACACGCCTTCCTCTATTCTAGGGAGGTCTTCTCTGCTGCTCCTACATTCTAACTCTCTCCTCTCTCTCTTAGGCTTCTTTCTACCCACCCCCTACAGGATTTGGTGTCACAGCTACCATTTACCAGGTCTATAGTGCTTAGCCTGATGTAAGGGGGGAAGGGACACACATTTGCTCTACCCCCCTCTATCTCATAACACAATCTCTTTGGTTATCTAGACTGGATGGCGCCATCCCTCTGTACAACAAAAATACATACTAACTAACCCATTCAATGCTGGTAAATGGCCAAAACTCTCTAATGCATGCACACACAGGGGACATTAATATTTTCAAGAATGGGAAACCATGTGGACAGTGGGGATCACTGAAAACAGACGGGGTAATTCATATATATTTATACTAGCAATGTGGGACGGCGCTGTCCGTCAGGCTATATAGGGAATTAATGCACGCATACACAGATGCAAGACACACACACACAGAGACACACACGCAAATGCATACGCATGCGCTGAGATGCATAAATAGTGACACAGTCATACACTAGAATGACCACATGTCCTGGATTGCCAGGGACAGTCAGGATTTTAAATGTTTGTCCCTTGTCCTGGGCAGGCCCCTTCTGGAACAATACAATGTCCTGGAATGAAGATTCCTGAACTCAGAGGTCTAAACACTAGAAGACGAACGGCCCATAGACTACCGTCACAAAGTGATGTGTCTGCTGGGCTACAGAAAAATGGCTTCTGGACAGAGCTCTAAACACTGGAAAGAGAACTGAGCCTTGATACTGACAATCAACCAGGACCTGCAGTGCAATTTTGTTGTAGTGTAATGCTAATATAAGGCTTTGGGCTTGATGTACGTTATCTTGTAGCCCACCACAGACACCACTTTGTGTCACAGCAGTCAACGGTCAGTTCTCCCTTCAGTGGTTAGAACTCTGTAGTGTGCTCTCTGCAGTGTCCCTGAATTGCTGAACTGAAATGTGGTCACCCTATCATACACACATACATGCAATGCACAACATGCAGACACATAGCGTGTGATACAGACATGTAACACACACAGTGAGGAACACACAGGCACACACAGACACACACACACACAGACGTGAGTCATAAGGGGGTGACTTATGTGTCATTGTAATGAGTTTGTGTTTGTACTTATGCCTCCACTGTGGCATTCATTCATATAGTTGAAATGCATTTGGTGATTGCACATACTATGGTGGAAGGTGGATCGTGCTGGCTCCCGGGGTGTGAGTGAGTGTGAGTGAGTGTGTGTGAGTGGCATTCATTCATGTAGTTGAAATGCATGTGGTAATTGCGCATACTATGGTGGAAGGTGGATTGTGCTGGCTCCCGGGGTGTGAGTGAGAGTGAATGTGAGTAAGCGTGAGTGAGTGCGTGTGAGTGCGAGAGTGAGTGTGTGAGTGATTGCGTGTGAGTGCATGTGAGTGATTGCGTGTGAGTGAGAGTGTGTGAGTGAGTGTGTGTGAGTGTGAGAGTGTGAGCGAGAGAGAGAGAGGCAGCCCTCTTATTGGCACGCCTCATCGTCTTTCTACCTCGCTAAGAAAGCCAAGGTAACGCCACACCTCTTACTATCATCAGGCCAGCATAAAGCCTCGACCACAATTATTTTTTTAAAAGCACAGTGAAAATGTTTTACAATGTTTAAAAACTGTGGGTTTTATTGATGAAGCTAAAACGGTGCAGTTGTATGGTGCAAGCATGGACCAAGTGAGCAGAGTGGCCCAGAACACATTGTAAAGCAATGCCTTGTAAACCACCTGTGTTCCTTAACTGTTTGAGTGACAAAGAGGTATGCAACGCATCGCGTTGGATATGCCTGTGGCTCAGAGTGTTAAAGTAACTCCAGCACACAGCCTTACAGATGGAGCAGGGGTGTCGGCATAGTAAGAGGACAAAGTGTAGGTAAATAGCATAAAATGTAATAAGTCCAGCGCATTGATATGTTAATGTCATGTCACAGAATGGGTGAGACAAGGGGGTGTTAGGTCTCATGAGACATCTGTGAGCATTTGGAAAGGTGTGCTCGTGTCCGAATAAATTAACTTTTACCAGGAGCGTGCTGCATTTGCAGCTTCTGGCGAGAGTGAGCACCACAAGAGAAAAATAAAGATGGCTGTTGGAATTCGCTGAGAGAGGTAATAAACAGTTAAAAAAATAGGTAAGAGTGATGCTTCAGAAAAATGAAGGGGACATTTGTTATTATTAGAGGGAATACAGAATAAAGATAGTTCATGAAAATACTATGCCTTTAATATACTATGTGACTGCAGTAATTTCCATTGGTTTATCCATTTGGCTGCCAGATGCGTTGCATAGGCCTATGGCAGTCAAAGGGTCAAAATGGACAGAAAAGTTTTAAGCATTGCTGCGGCTGGGTCCTCCTCTCCATGCAATGTTGCAGAGCTCGGCTGCTCCTGCTGTGTCCTGCACTTGTCTGCCTCCAAAGTAGAGAGAGGCTGATCGGTGCAGTGTCCACACTGCTGTGCAGGACGTGGCTGTTCTGTAGACAGCACAGTGACGGCAACTTTGACCAGGATACAGTAGATTCTCAGCATAGAAGAGAAAGAAGCTGTGCCACACAGCGGGCAGACTAGAGAAGGAG
Organism: Rhinophrynus dorsalis; assembly: GCA_037306005.1. Lineage (NCBI taxonomy): Eukaryota > Metazoa > Chordata > Amphibia > Anura > Rhinophrynidae > Rhinophrynus > Rhinophrynus dorsalis. Next base: position 362,780,132 of record CM074722.1, read on the forward strand.
GAAATTATAAATGTTTCTACAGAATGCGCAGTGCTTGTTTGTTTTTGAGTTTGGCAGAGACACAACCGATCGTGCAGCTGCAAAGTCCTTGCATAGATTTTCACAGGAGTAGCCAGCAGCTCCTGTGAAAATCATGCCCCTGTGTTTTGTGTAGAACAAGCAGTAGTGAGGAGACATGGATGTCTCCTCCCTACTGCCACCCTTGGGCATGTTTGTGTCCGCCTCAGGGTGTGTTCAGTGCCTGAGAATCTTGGCTGCCTGCCAAGCTTCTCCTTTTAGGTAATATATAGATAGATAGATAGATAGATAGATAGATAGATAGATAGATAGATAGATAATATATATATAGATATGTGTGTATATATATACTAGCAGTGTGGGACGACGTTGTCCATCTGTTTGTTTTGTAAGCAATGCTTAACCATTTGAGTGGTAGAGGGGTACGCAAGGCATTGCAATGCATTGCATAATTATCTTGCACTCAAAGGGTGAGGCTGACACACAGGAGTGTATATATATTATATATTATGTACACAGTGTGTATATATAATATGCAATATATAAAGTCCTGTGTGAGTGAGCCTCACATTAACCCTCTGAGTGTTAGTGGAGTACACAATGCATTTCAATACATTGTGTATCCATCTGCCACTCAAAGGCTTAAGCATTCCTTAAAAAAAGAAGCAAAGAGAGACGGGCAACAACAGTGGCGTAACAATACGCCACGCCTGGAGCCCGCACCATTCTGATAAGTGGATCTCCCTTCAGCACTCTAGTAATGCAGAACGCTGGGAGATGACATCATCTCCCAGCGCTCTGCATTATGAGAGGACCGCGCAGGAGCCGGAGCCACCTATAGGCGAGGTAGGCGCCGGCCTAGCACGCACATTTACTGGGGGTGCAGAGCCACACGCACCTCGGCTGCGGCTGTGTGTACAAACTGAGGAGAGAAAGGTGTTGCTCTGAAAAGAGCGAGCACCTAAAATGCCTCCTCCTGCCGCCTAAACGCCTCCTCCTGCCACCCCCAACGAGCGTTACCAGAGGAACAGAGGACAAAATGCCCTGTAGGGTAAAACAGACAGAACCCGCTGGAGGTGAGAACATAATCTGTGATGGCTGATGAAAAGTAGAATTTGGAGTTATGTGATATCCTTAGATTGGGGAAATAAGAAACTCTGGAAGTGGGGTAGTATAGAACTCTGTGGGTGGGGTAACACAGGACTCTGTGGGTAGTATAATTAGAGACTCTGGGACTGGGATAATGTGGGAGTCTGGGAGTGATGTAATGGGGCATTCTGGGAGTGGGGTAATGTGGGAGTTTGGGAGCGGGGTAATGGAGGACTCTGGAGTGTGGTAATATGCAACTCTGAGAGCTAGACAATGTGGATTCGGTCTAGGTAAATGGCGAACTCTGGAGAAAGGGACCTGTGGAATTCTTGCATTATTGTAATGTGGGATTGGGGATTGTGATAGCAGGGTATTGTGTACTTCTAGTGACATAATGTAGGCATCTGGGAGTGCGGTAATGTGTAATTCCAGGAGAAATGGGGTAACGTGACTCTGTGGGAATGGGGCAACGTGAGTCTGTGTGAATAGGGTAATGTGATTGTGAAAATGGCTATATGTGTGTATGTATATAGATATATATATATACTAGTTGAAGAGCCCGTTACACGGGCCACAGTGCCACTGCCTCCTGGTCGCAGGGCACTCATGCGCAGTAGAGTCTGCCCACGCCGCGCCTCATACAGTGCTGGACGCTCTTTTGAAGCGTATCAGCCGCACTGAGGGCAGTCGCTCCTGTGCATGACTGCAGCACGCACAGCAGTGTCTACTGCGCATGACTCGGCGTTACACACGTTTTAGCAAATTATTATATAGGATATGTGTGTGTGTGTGACGGGTACAGGGGTTACTGCTTGGTAGACCGAGGGTTAAGCAATTTATCCAGCCAGACAAAAAGATAATAAATTGCATTTATAAGAGAGGTCATGGCACACAGACATAGGACAACAATTACAGGCAAACAAAAAAAAGCAAAAAAATACGCACTTCTGCTGTTCTCTTCTTGGTCTGCCAGCAAAGTTGTACAGATTGCCAGGGGTTCCACATAATGCTCACAGTCCATTTTAGCTTTATACTGGATCTTACACATAGTCCCACTAGAGGCAGGAGTGGGCACCCCGCCCACTACGCAAGGTGCTGGATTGCATGAGGTTTAGCTTCATGGCCACCATACTTGTTATGGGAACATCAGAGTACTTTCTATGGCTGCAGCCGCCTTGTCTTCCAGCCCACAACTGGAAGCAACTGGTCACTTCAGTGCCCACTCACTCTAACTCTTCCGGTGAGGACACTTATCAGTCCAAGCTTCCCCTGTACTCCTTTAGAAAGCATGTGGACCAGTCCAACTCCAGACTGACCCCAGGCCTCCCTCCATTCTAGGGAGTCCTTCTCTCCTGCTTCTACATTCCATCTCTCTCCTCTCTCTCTTAGGCTTCCTTTTACCCACCCCCTACAGGAACTGATGTCACAGCTAACATTTTCCAGGTCTTTCATGGAAGTGTAACGGTTTTCAGTACAGTCAGAGGCAGGCAATTTGGTAAAACACAGTTTTATTGAATAAGCAAATTGAAGTAACCCTCGCGGGTCCAGTAATGGAACAAACAGAACTGACACAGGACGTTAATAAATTACATTTGCCCACATGGGTCCAGTATACATATACACTTAATAAATATACTGACACAGGTCGGGAACAGTTCGTGTGATTCTGTGAGACACAAATGGTTAATGCTATTAGGCCAGGAGACTGGGAGGCCCTAATAGCGAGGCCCAGGATGCACTCAAATAGTGAGAAGTGCAAAAATGGCGACAAGCCCAGGAGGGTTGCTTGAGGCCCAGGAGGAAACACAGACTTGTGATACTGCAACCGGAGGAATCACGGAACGCCCTGAATACACCAACTGCGACCCACGGTAACGGTAACGGGTATTATCGTAATACGCACGGCTTGTTGGCAACTGCCAGGTGACAGAGCTGATAGAGGCGCCCAGAGACCAACCTACTAATGGTGGAATGACAAGCCAGTGTATTAGTGCCACAATAAACCTCCTACCCAGGTGTATACACGGAAGGACCGGAACGGGCGCTTGGCTTGTGAAACGACAGAACAGCAGCGGAGACTAACTGAGGCGCCCGTGAGACCAACCCCAGTGATAATGGAACAAGCCAAGCATATATGGATCAACAAGCGGAGCAACAACCCTGGGTATGGAGTAAGGAGGCAGCGAGGCACTAGTGGGTCGCAGTACAGAATGGTAGTGCAGTATATGAAGCAACTGGCTGGGCTAGTACACCAGAGACAGAGCACTGTAGCACTCTCTACTGGATCCGGTAGTACAGGAGTCACGGGAGAGGAACGGGCTCCACAACGGTCAACACGGAGCAGGAACGTCAGCAAATCCAAGTCGATACACGGAGCAGGAACGTCAGCCAGGCCGGGTCAGTATACAGAGCAGGAACAGGAACTGACAGAGATTAGTCAGGCGAACCGGGTCATACACAGGAAATCACACGAATAACGGCAGCAAGGCACTAAGCAACGGAACACCACGAAAGGGCCCTGTAATAGTGACAGAGCACAGTACTTAAAAGCTACCACTGGGTGGAGACATAACACTTAGTCAATAGGAAAGCATCAGGCTACTAGTGTCAAAATGTCGCAGATATACACGGGCACCGTGATAGGAAGCCTCCATGCCCTGGGCTCTGGGAGGGGCCTGGGGGCCAGCTCACTCCCTACAGACTATGGACTCCATTCATGGGGAAGCTCCTTCCTCAGCTTCCCAGTCCCCTCTTGGGTCTAAGTCACCCTGTGCTTATTGGGGCCACAGGGTGACAAGGAAACCGAGTCTGGTTTGCCCAATCCAGACCTCTACATCTATGGGGTAGTGTATTTATTGAGAGAATTATGCTCTAGTCTGATGTTTGTAATTATTTATGTAGTGAAGTGATGTAATTACGTGTAATGTAATCATGTTTACTGTGTACAGTCCTTATATAAAAATTGTGCAGCAGATGCTCCAACCATGCGTGGGTTTTTATTCAAGGTGAATACTGAATGGCAATTAACTCCTCTCTAGCCACATTAGTATACCAGCTTTCGTGTGTGCTCCCTGAGGACCTATGAGTCCGACTAATAACTTGAACAATATGGGAAGGTGTACCAACACGAATAATTAAAATATGTGAAATTGTAAAAACAATTACTTTATTGAAACATATGATAAAAGCAGAACAGTATCTCGATAATATGTGAACAGGAGAGACTTGTAAGTGGAGACAATCAGCACAACCTGCTGTTGATGATATAGATCAACGAGTTTCACATATTCAACTCTTACTCAACATGTTGATCATGAGTAAGCATTGAATACGCGAAATGCTTTGATCTATATCGTCAACGGCATGTTGTGCTGATTGTCTCCAGGAATCGGGAATGTGTGTAGAAAATAAAATAAATTAGGAATTGGCACAATTCATCCCAATTAAAAAAAGCCACAAGAATAACAGCAGTGGTTACACCAATGACAAGTTACCCCATATTACCACATTACAACCCAATGGTTGAATATGGGTCATTTCATATGTGATAGAATGTGTCAAGACTCATAGCAAAAATATAAATGTATAAACCCTCAGTCCTAAAATTGACACAGTTCATCATAATAGAAAGATCACCAGAATAGCAATAATTGCAATAATAGCTCAAATCCATTATACATTACAATCGTATAAACATCATAATATTTAACTAAAATCATGTCACCAGAGCTCTATCAAGCTTCACTTTAAGAGCGAAAACAAAAGATCACAGGTCGATTTACCACCTTCATCAGGTTCAATATATGAAATACCGATGCAGGTTACAACAGGACTCATCCATTGATCAAAAAAGAAAAAACACGTCTATAAACAAAAATAACATATAAAATCATATATAATAATTTGCTATAGTATGTTTGGCATGCGCAGTAAAAACTGTCTCTACTGTGCATGACTGCACCGCGGCCGTTGTTGCCTGGCACTGTGGCCCGTGTACATGGGTATGGATGTAAATAAGAAAATATAAAAAAGTACCCGGCCCGGAACTAGTACTTGAAAACCTCCAGGAAGATACTGACTTTGGTAATGTAGCAGAAGGATGGAGGATGGACCTTCAGAATTTCAGAGAGCTGGATGTCCCAGATGCATTTGGGCTGAGAGAGGATCTGGACTTTGTAATTCTTCAAGAAAAGCTGGAAAAGTCATATAAAAATTTGTTTGACCTCGTTCAACAACATGACCCAGAGACTATGGATTGTCCAGATTTCACATCTGAGGATGTTTACCCAGGAGGGGTGTATTGAACTGTGGTCTCCACATCCAGGTCCCAGGGATGCTGGGCAGCTGGCCCAGATCCGATACCAGAGCTATTCGACTTCGCTCAACAGCAGGATCCAGAGACTGAGGATTGTGGGGACTTAATCGAGTGGTCTTTGGAAGGTGTTGACCCAGGAGGGGTGGATGAGCCTGTGGTCTCCACACCTGGCTCACAGGATGGCAAGGAAACCCAGTCTGGTCTGCCTAATCCAGAGCTCTACACCTATCGGGTAGTGTATTTTTTGAGAGAATTATGCTCTGGTTTGATGTTTGTCATTTAATTATGTAGTGATGTCATTACATGTGATGTAATCATGTTTACTGTTTACAGTCCTTTGTCCCCCATGTTGAGGTTCCCATTGTATAGCTTGTGTATTGTTCCCATTGTGCCTCTTTGTATTATGTGCCCCTCCACCACCGGCCCCATTGTCTTCCCATATGTGGCTTGTAGTAACCTGTATCCTATTGTATTCTAATATGTATATTATTATTTTTATTATTCTTTATTTATATAGCGCCAACTAACTCCGCAGCGCTGTACAATGGGGAATAGACATACAGAGATATTAAATAGTGTAAGAAATTCTAACTAACCCCTCTTACCAAGGGTACAATTGTTCTTTGGAGATTGGTTGTAACTTAAGAATCACACAGATAAGGGATAATATTGAAAATGTTTGTATTATGTACAGAATCAAAATACTGTTTGGATAGTATATACATGAATAAAATAATATCATAGATTATAAGTATGGAAAAGATGGAATTGAATTGGATACCAGTAAATTATATGATGAAAATCTCCTCACACCCTCCAGCACAAATCTTGGTTTCTGGTCTCTTATCTGCTGGGCTCACATCTGGACAGGAATCAGGACTGCTGTGCTCAGGCTGCTCTCATTCTCTTCTCCTCTGCTCTCATCTCCTCTGCTCCACCCCCAAAAATACTGCTCCTTTATACCATTTTCACATCACTTAGGTCTGGTGTAAACTGGTTAGCTCAACTGACTTTTCTCACCACACCCACTTGCCGTTTCATGGTGGCCTCAGAGATATTACTGATGGGGGAAGGCTCCAGAAACAGGTGTATCAGAAGCATTTGTTCCTCTATCTGAAATCTTTGTTTAGTTGACAAACAGAGAAAGTTTTTACATCTCTCCTCCTTCCTTTCTTGTATGACCAAGAGAGAGCTTCCTTTGAGTCCTCAAATGGCTAAATTAGGAATGCATCCTGTCAAACTACTTGAAACAACCTTTATTGGTGTAATTGTGTGACCCCATGCTGTTTGGGACAGCTGAAATTGCACTGGATTCTTAATTAAAGAAACTTATTTCTAATTGTATATTCCTAAGCCATAATACAGACATTTAACCATACACATGTGTATATATATATATATATATATATATATATATATATATATACATATACATATACACACACATACATACACACACACATAATAAATTGCATACAATGTCCATATCCATAAAGACATACATAAACACAGATATATATCTCCACAGACAAACCCCTGTTATAAATTATATTTGATCCATTTTGGCTTTCTTACAATAGTACAAATCAAATGTGGAGAGTAGAAGGGTTAGAGGGCCCTGCTCGTTAGAGCTTACGGTCTACAGGAAGGAAGGTTGGACACAGAAGGAATAAGTGCTGTTGGGTGTAATTGCCTCCTGCCAGTCAGTGGGTGGGAGAGAGAAGTGCTGTTGAGTGCAGTGAAGGGGTGAATCTTGGTGATAATGTTTATGGGGGTAGTTGATAGGCTTCCCTGAAGAGGTGAGTTTTCAGGGAGCGTCTGAAGGCTGGGGGAGAGTCTGATGGGGTGGGGGAGGGAATTCCAGAGCTCGGGTGCAGCACGGGAGAAGTCCTGAAGGTGGGAGTGGGATAATGTGATGAGAGCTGTGGAGAGGGGAAGGCCATGTGCAGAGTGAAGATAGCGAGTGGGAGTGTATTTGGAAATGAGAGAAGAAATATAGGGGGGGTGCGATGTTAGTGAGGGCTCTGTAAGTTAGCACCAGAATTTTGAATTTAATTCTGTATGCTAATGGGAGCCATTGAAGGGATTGGCAGAGGGGAGTGGTGTTGGAGAAGCGATGAGAGAGGTAGATTAGTCTTGCAGCAGAGTTCATTATGGACTGTGGTGTGGTTAGTCTGGTGAGAGGAAGGCCACTTAGTAATGAGTTACAGTTGTCAAGACGGGACATGATGAGTGTTTGGATTAGAGTTTTTGTAGTGTCTTGGGTGAGAAAGGGTCAGATCCTAGAGATGTTGCGGAGGTGGAGGCAGCATGAGTTGGAGATTGAATGGATGTGAGGAATGAAGGATAGGGCGGAGTCAAATATGACCACAGGCAGCATGCTGTAGAGGTTGGTGTGATGGTAGTGTTGTTAATGGTGAGGGAAATGTCTGGGGTAAGGCTGGTTGTAGAGGGAGGGAAGATGATTAGTTCAATTTTTTCCAAGGTTAAGTTTGAGTTGACGGTAGGACATCCAGGAAGACACAGCAGACAGACGGTCAGATACCTGGGACAGGAGGGAAGGGGAGAGGTCTGGGGAGGAAAGATAGATTTGAGTGTCATCAGCATAGAGATGGTAGTAAAACCCAAATGAGTTTATTAGTATGCCACGGGACGCAGTGTAAATTGAGAAGAGCGATGGTCCCAAGACTGAACCTTGAGGCACTCCGACAGACAGTGGAAGGAGTGGGGAAGTGGAGCTGGAGTAGGAAACACTGAAGGTGCAGTTGAAAACCAGGAGAGTGCAGTGTCACAGAGACCTAGGGAGTGGAGGGCTTGGAGGTGGAGTGGGTGGTCTACTGTGTCAAAGGTAGCTGACAGGTCCAAGAGAATGAGCAGGGAGTAGTGGCCTTTTGACTTTGCAGTGAGCAGGTCATTGGCCACTTTAGTGAGGACAGTCTCAGTGGAGTGATGAGGGCGGAATCCGGATATAAGTATCACGGTCCCTGTGTTTCCCTGTCACTCTTTGTGGTGGTGCTCTTCCATTGGCTGAGCTTGATTGGCCCACCCAGGGTGTCCCTTTATATACTGGGCCTATGGCACCTGTCAGGTGCCCTTTCGTGGTGTTCCTGTTCCTGCGCCCTTGTTGCTGTATTCCTGTGTTCCTGTGTACAGACTCGGCTAATCTGACTACTCTGCTGATCCTGCTCCGTGATTGACCCGGTTCTGGGTGACGTTCCTGCTCCGTGATTGACCCGGTTCTGGCTGACGTTCATGGTCCGTGATTGACCCGGTTCTGGCTGACGTTCCTGCTCCGTGATTGACCCGGCTTTGGCTGACTTTCTGCTTCGTGATTAACCCGGTTCTGGCTGATATTCCTGCTCCGTGATTGACCCGGTTCTGGCTGACGTTAGTGCTCCGTGATTCATCCGATCCTGCCTGACGTTCCTGCCTGGCGACATTCTGAGCCTGCTCGCAGCTTGCACTGTCTGATCACACCTCTTGTGTTACTGTGGCCTCCGATACTGAGCCCGTTTGTTGCCTCCGTTACCGAGCCTGTCAGAGAGTACTGCCGAGCTATTGCCATTGTGACCGTGTATGTTGAGAACGCTTGCTGTGCTGGTTGCCTCCGTTACCGAGCTTATCAGTGTACACTTGCCAAGCTTGTTACCTTCCATCCTGAGCCTTATTAACACTTGTTGAGCTGTTGCCTCCTTCACCACTGCAGAGCTGTACCTTTTGTTAGGTGCTCGTTTTCCTGGAGTTGTAGCACCGCGTGGTGCTGTTGGGCAGTCCGGTACTCTGTCAGTGTGTGCTCCGTTTTGGCACCGGAAGGGTGTCTTGGCTCTGGTCCACTCTCGCTCACAGTGTAGTTCCATCAGATCGCACCTGGAAGTGCGTTTGGCTCACAGTAGATTGGCTTGGGCAGTGTCTCCTCCGTTACAGCACCTAGGGGTGCTTTTGGCTCCGGACCTATTTGCACACGCAGTGTTCCTCCATTACCGCACCTAGGGGTGCTTCCGTATCTGGCTCCATTGGCTCTGGCAATGTCTCTTCTCCATTACTACCCCTTGTAGGGGTATTGGCTCCAGCTCCAGTTGGTCATTGCTATACTATTGTGCATTACGATACAGCTATCTGGTTGTGATTCAGTTCAGTTGCACTGCTTGAGCTCGCTAGCTGCACTACTACTACTGGGACTGTTTATGCACCGGGAGTTGCCTAATCACCACCACAGAGACTGACTACCTGTTTTGAGCATTAACCCTTGCCTGTGTTTATGCTATACTCTGCCTGCTCTTGCTATATTGGGCCTGTATATTATCCATTACCTACATCACTGTAATACCGATTCTGGCCCCCAGGGGCACTGTTCCTCATTTTATTTTAATAAAACTGTGTTGTATTTCTAACCTTGGTCTGAGTGTCAGAAAACCGTAACAATAAGTTGTTATATGTGTATATAAACCCTGTGTGTTCTACAATAAAGCTGTTCTTATTCTAACAACTACACTGATCTTGCCTGGTGCTTGGGGTAAACTGTGATATTCCAGTAGAGCAGCCTTGCTTAGGATTGAAGGAAGCAGAGACTGACGGGGTCACCCAGACGGAGTGTCCATTGGTACTTAGCCATTGGTGCTTAGCCTGATGTAAGGGGGAAGGGACACACATTCCACTCACAGATTTGCTCTACCCCCCTCTATTTTATAACACAATATTTTTGGTTAGCTAGACTGGATGGCACCATCCCTCTGTAAATCACACATAAATACTACCTAACCTATTCAATGTTGGTAAATGGCCATCACTCTCTAATGCATGCACACTGCAGAGTCCCCCTACAACCCCCAGACCAATGGGCTATGTGAAAGATTCAATGGAACGTTGAAGCAGCTGCTTCGAACATTTGCTACCACTTACATGGACTGGGAGAAGCACCTGCTTCACCTCCTGTTTGCCTACCGGGAGGTGCTGCTGGAATCCACAGGGTTCAAGCTAGTTTATGGGATGCCCCTAGATCTCCTTAGAGCTCACTGGGAAGGGGAGGTAGAGGCAGAAAGGACCTCTGTAGTACACTATGTGGTACCTTTTGGGGACCAGCTGAAGGAACTCACAGACACTGTGCGAGAGAACCTTCAGGCCGGGTAAGATCAGCAGAAACGGTGGTATGACATACTGCCCAAAACCGCACCTTGCTTATAGGACAGTAAGTTCTTGCCCTTAAACTCATTAAGCAGGACAAGTTGCAGGCTGCTCGGCAAGGGCCCTATCGGGCAGTGAATCAGTTATGTGACACTACCTACCTGTTAGCCAAATGTTCAGATGAAAGAGTCCAGAGGACCTTCCATGTGAACATGTCTTACAAGTCTTACCAGGCCCGGCCCAAGGAAGTAGCTGCCATCTGCTCTTCCGCTGCGGAAGACACAGAGTGCGTCCCACTGCCGGCGCTCCCCAGGCTGAGTGAGGCAAAGACAGGAGTCAAGGCAGTCAATCTAGCCAAACAGCTAGGGACAACACAGGTGAAACAGGTTAAGCAGGTACTCAGCCAGCACCAAGAGATGCTGTCCACCCTCCCTAGGTACACCACCGTAGCTCTTCACCGGGTAGAGACCCCAGGACAGGTACCCTTGTGGCAGGCAGCTTACCGGGTTCCAGAGGCAGTCAGGGAAGGAATGCTCAGGAAGATAAGACAGATGCTAGACCTGGGAGTCATTGAGCCCCCTAGTAGTCCCTGGGCTTCCCCAGTAGTACTTGCCTTTTACTGTTTGTTTGTACTTTGGGTTTTGGCCTGAAGTTTGGGGGTCTGGAGATCCCCTTCATTCCTAGCTGCTATCTATGTATACACTTTATATTCACATTAAAAGTTTATTTATTGTATGGAGATTAACCCTTTGAGTGCCAGTGAGGTATGCAACACTGTTCAATGAGTTGCTTACCCCACTGGCACTCATAAGGTAACTTCTTTTTTGTTTTTAAGCACCAATGTGTGTTGGAAACCCCTTTTCTAACACACACCCGTGGTTTTAACCGTGTGTTAGGGACTCTGTGCTTCCTTTTCATGATGCAGTTTTTGCGCCATAAAAAGTGCAGTGCTTAACATGGGGGAACGCCACCACATTCAATAATATACCAAATTATTTACATGGTGTCCAATGTGCACGTATTTTGCATCCGTTGGACATTTTTGCACAGGGGTAGATTTTGACAGCACAGTTAATAGAATAAGCTGTGCTGACAAAACCACCATTGGCAGTTTTCTAAAATGTCCTGCAGTTTGTAACTTTTTTTGTGGTCTTATGCATATATCCTATAATATAAAAGGACACGTGTGTTTGTCCGATGCAGTCATGCACAGTAGAGAATGCTGTGAGGTGTACCTCCGCAGAACTACACCTCCCTATGTAACTGTGCCAGTACACAGTTCTTTCTCACTTCACCTCACAAGTCGATAGGCAGCAGCCTGTGGATCCTCCTACCCAGGTCCTTGGGGAACAGCCTCGGCTTCTTCTTCTGCTCCAGCAGCGACATCCCAGGTACTAAGGAGATCTCAAGCTTATGGTCTCCATCTCTGGGATCCATTCCTGTTCTGTTTAGCGGTCTCTTCACTGTCTGTCAGTGCGATCCTGGTACTTGTGCAGTGAAGGCGCATTCCCCCACTTTAGCTGTAGAAAATAGGCAGCATGAAGGAGGGAGGGGACTACAGCATCTGAAGTTATGTGGGGTGAGCAAGATATGATGTTCCATCGGTTGTTGAACTGCAACTCTATCCTGATACAAATTGTAATTTATTGTTCTTTTATACCACTTGGATCTGCAGTGTGTATTACCGTGACTTTTCCGCATAATCTGTCCAAATTGTTGGAGGATATTACAGTGTGTGTCAAGATAGAACGCTGGATATTTACCTGAGCATGGATTACTTACTGGTGTGCTTGAAGGGGTAGCTGAGTACACTAACATATGTTAACTAGTGTAAAAGCCAGTGTACATGGGCCAAGATCTGGGTAATGTTAACCCATTGAGTGCCAGAGGGGTACGCAACGCATTGCTTTGCAATGTGTTGCATACCCCTCTGGCACTCAAAGGGTTAAGAGGCCGCTACCTCACTGCTCCATGCAATGCAGTCTTGCATCGCCTCACTCACACGATGCAATCATGCACAGTAGAGACTGCCCGAATGCAGGCAGTCTCTACTGCACATGACTGCATCGTGACAAACATCCTAACAAATTATTTCATATATTAGGATGTTTGCCAGAAGCCATCATGCACAGTAGAGACTGCCCACACTGCAGTAATGCACAGTACTGACAGCCCGAACACTCCGCGGCTGATACGGAGCTGGGATCTCCGAATTCGGACCAGAGTCCTCTCTGCGCACCTTTCTGTGAGCAGAGAGGACTACAGTCTGAATTCAGAGCGCCCCGCTCCGTATCAGCCGCAGTGTGTTTGGGCAGTCAGTACTGCGCATGACTGCAGCACCGCCAGTGAGAAGAGAGGCTCTGGCCACCAACCGAGGTTGCTGGGTGGCACTGTGGCCCGTATAAACGAGCTTTAAAACTAGTATAGGATAATCCGCACTTGCGTTTGGGGTTAGTGGCATCCCATTTGGTGACTTCTGCTGATTCCTTAATTCCAACAACAGCCAGTTGTTTCTTTTACCAGAGTCTTATTTTTTTATCATCACTAGATCAATCAATGTGATACAGTATCTCAGTGTATTAAACATATACACTAATTCCAGATTTTTCAATTCTTGACATTATTTATTATACATGAACAAAAAAAATAAAACAAATAACACAAATTCATAATTAATTATTGGATATATTGAGATAATCTCTACTTCTGTCTCACAATTACATATGGTTGACCTGAAATTCATGACATGCTGAGCTTTTACACTCGGTGGGAACAGAAGTGGCTAAATCCTTACTAAATGTAAATGCAGATTAATATATTGCGGATTGTTACATATATAACATACTGAAAGTACTTTGTCTCTCTTTCTCCATTACACACTGGTGCTTTGAATCTTTGGATGTATTGGGTGTGAGTAAAGATTTAACCCTGTCGATACGAATATAGAATTGGAAGTAGTGCATCAACAATTGTGTGGACATTTCTAAAGGCAAATATTTGTGTGACTTTTACATTTTTTTTTAAATGTTGATCATTATTGTATTAAATGTATATGAGCCCAGAATACAGTTGCTCATAATTTAAAACTTGATCATCATAAAATATAAAAGGCCAGATTTATGTTTGTCCGATGCAGTCATGCGCAGTAGAGATTGGCAGAATGGCTGGGAGGTGTACTAATGCAGAACTACACTTTCTTATGTATCTGCATGTACCAATGGCTATTTAAACTGCTATGTATAGAAAGGTGTACAACCCCAGAACTACACCTCTAAGCATTCTGTGCGTTCGGGCAGTCTCTACTGCTCTGTCACAGGGGCTCTCTGCTCCGGTGCCACAGATGCTCTCTCCCACCCGGACCTTATGCCACTCACTACTCATCACTGAAAATGTCTTTCTTTAAATGTATACATATAGACAACAGAAGACGGACTCATCATGACAACTAGGGCAAACGCCTGGGTGCACATTCAAATTTTATTGCAGGGCAACGTTTCGATCCTCACATGGATTTTTTTTTTTCTTCAAGAAGCCAAAATGGTGCTCCCAACCCCTCTATAAATACACAGTGATCCTCACACATTCAAACACTTACACTCCTACAGTGTATAAAACATGAAAAATAGGATAAAATATAAAAATATAAAATAAATAATATGTGTTGTAATCACCTAAGTGAAATAAAATACAAAAATGTACAAAGCGCAATAACCCCCACAGACAGAGAAAGCTTGCCCCATGACTATCTGTGTCACCTCTGTCTCTGTACAACACCTGTAAAGCACATACATATATAGTGACAAACAGGACTGTCACAGGTCCCACGGAGCAAGAGGTGGAGCCTCTCCTCCCCCTAACTGGGATCACGTGGACACTAATACTGAATGATATAGAGAGAATAGGTAGGGATTGTCATGGAAGCCTGTTCCAACCTTCCCCCACCCAGACTCAGAGGCTCAGAGCTGCAAATGACTATCAGCTGAAATGTATTGTTTTATGGTGTGCTAACCCCCCCTGAGATTTCTACAGGAGGTGATTAGAGTCTTGTGTCCACCCCCCTTTATTAACCTTTGTCTGATGTTAAACCTAGAGTGTCTTTTTTTGTCCATTTGGTGACTGCCCCTTTCTTTGAACTGTATTAAAATGCTGTGTTGGTTGAAAATAGAGGAGTTCGTGATTTACCAAGAAGGATTGTGTTTGTCTCTCCCTGAAGTATCCAGGTATATTAGTCACGGTAACCAGTAAAAACAGAAGGTCAGACACAAGTAATGTTGACGTAAAACCACCTTTATTTAGAATACAATAATATAATAAGCAATACCCCAATAGTACCCACGAACACTATGGCAATAGCCCACAGTCTACTACCCAGACTGACACAAGGTAAATGAAAAGCCCAGCAGCTCCTGAGTCTAGTAAGGCTGGAGCAACTACCAAAGATTCGCCCCAAGACAGAACTACCTCAAGCATTGGCTTGCCTTGAAGAATCTCTGGGGACTGTTAGACTCCACCTAGGGTTTGTCCCCTGCGTAACCCTAGGTGCGAGCGTTTCCCGGCTGTACAGGACAAGAGAGCAACAAATGATCAGGTTTCCCACAATATAAACAGAGGCCCTCCCTCTGGTGGAGCGCCAAGCACACGTATAAGACTGTTTCAATTAATCATTTTTCCTTCCATAACGAGATATTGGATCTGTTTAAGAGCCTCTGCCTGTCCCGGGACCGGATTCCCCTGCTGGGAGCAGAACGCTGACAGCAGGGGAGAGGAAACTTTGAAAGCGGCTATCTCTTAAACCATAAAGGTTTGAGAGATGCCACTGGTGTCATTTAACTCAGTTTATTAAGGGCTACAATACGAGGGACAGTAATTTTGAAGTGATACTATCCCTTTAAGTGCCAGTGGGACAAGCAGTGACAACAGGACAGCAGTGAGTTGCTCAGCCCTCTATTTAAATATGTGTACTTAAGTCAGGGTTCAAAATTTCCACCGCCACTAGCCAATGGCAAGTGAAAATTTAGCCCTAGCCCTGGTGGATATGTTTTGGCTTGCAGTGGTGGTTAACTTTTCAGGTTAACCCCTTGAAGACCAAATGGGTGTACAATATGAATGTTTTTGCAAGGCATTTTGCACCCCTTCGATCCTCAAGAGGTTTATCAAGCAGCACGCTCAACCTTATGCTTGACTAACCACTTGATAATCAGAGGGGTGCACAATTTCACAAAGCCATGCATGCATGTACGCCCATTTGGAAATTAAGGGGTTAAATGCTGGCAAAAGACTACACTGGCATTGACTGCTGTGTTAAATGTTAACCTTTTGTGTGCACGGAGTTAATTCAAGATAAAAGAATTAGACTGAACAGAAGTGGGCAAACATATAAAACAATATTCTGCATATATGTAAACCCTATCCCTGGCTGTATTACTGATTAAATTTATGATGTTGGCTTTAAAGGGATAGTAATACTTAGTTTTATCTTTATTTTATTTTTTAGGCATTAAAAAAACATGAAGAACGATATAAGTCTTATTTCTCAAACCTTTATGGTTTGAGAGATATTCACAAGCAAAGTTTCCCCTCCTGCCCCTTTTGCCTAGTGTAAGCCATCTCTTGTCAGATGTGGAATACAGTCCATAGACCAGACAGATAACAGCAGGGGACAATCTTCTTTCAATGAAAACAATGCAAACCCTGCCCCCCTTGACAAGTTTTTCAGGTTTTTCCCTTATCTTAATTGAAGATTGTCCCTCTCTGCAGTCTACCTGGGCACGTCCCTTCTGATCTGGCTGAACAGTGTTACATCAGTAAAATGGGTGGGAGGGGGAGACTTTGTCATTGAATTACTCTTGAACTACAACTCTGACAGAATTGAAATAACACTCTCCAAAGTCCAAATACTATGATGATTAATTAGAGCTGTTTATACTATGAAATATTACTATCCCTTTAATAAAGTCAACATCATAAATTGAAACAGTAACACATCCAGAGTTAGGGTTTACATATATATATATATATATATATATATATATATATATATATATATATAGTAGCTCCTGCTTTACAGATTAAGGTCCAAATGTTGGAGATGGCTGTTTTTTCTGCCAACGGCATTTTTTCCAGCACAGTAAGCTATTCAAATGTCTGTGCCATCGTGTGGTAAAGTTAAGAGGTGTTTTCATCCATTGAAAAGGATGAAAACGCCGTAAATTGCAATTCAAATGTCCGAGTTAGCCAAGAACAGGCGATAAGGGACTCAAGTTATCGCAGGAAAGTTAACACCTATATTTTTTTTTAACTTGAGTCCCTTATCGCCTGTTTAAACAGCCAATATAGACACTTGAAGTTAAAAAAAACTTAAGTCCCCAGTGAATGTATTGAGGAAAGCCTTCTCTTTTCTACTTACCTCCCCAGCTACCCCTGAAGGTAGATATTAACCCTTCTTAGTGCAGGAGGAGTAAGCAACACATTGTTCTGTAATGTGTTCTCATTCTCCCCAGTCTTGCACTGAATGGGTTAACTGTGTAAACACTGTCCTTGTATACGAGTGATGTGTTGACAGAAGTCATAAATTCTCCAGCGTCCCACCGTGCTCTGCTCCTGCCTAACAACATGTCTCTCAGTCTGTGTGCTTGACCAGTAAATAAGCTGCTTCTGGTCAGATACAGACTGAGGAGCTCTTCGGAGTGCATCTGCAACATACTCCTCCATCGCCTTATTCTCCGCAAAAGATAGAGGGTAGACTCGACCTAGAGGAGGTATGGCACCCGGCTGCAGCTCAATGGTGCAATCGTATGGGTAGTGAGGCAGGAGCTCCCCAGCCCGGCCCTTATCTAATACATCTCAGAATTCTTGGTATTCCTCAGGCAGCGAATAGAGTGGAGATGTGGTTAGCACCTTCACCACTTTCACTAGGCATGTCTTGGAACAGTGGGGAGACCATGCCATGACTTTAGCCCTTATCCAATCGAATTTAGGATTGTGCTTGTGCAACCACGGATAACCCAGGACCACAGAATAGTGAGGAGAGTGGATCACATGGAATTAAATAATTTCCTGATGGAGAGCCCCTACAGCCATAGACAAAGAAGCTGTTTCGTGGATGACCTGCGGAGGCTGTAGGGGTCTTCCATCAATTGCCTCAATGGCAAGTGGAGTGGTACAGAGCTGCAAATCGGATGGAGTGGTGACGGCACCGTCAATAAAGAGGGCCGCTGCCCTGGAGTCAATGAGTGCCTCAGTAATAATGGAAAACTCGCCCCAAGAGAGCCCACTGGAGACTAGTGGTTTATCCTTCTGGATAGCTGGGGATGCGAGATGCCACCTAAGGTCTGTCCCCTATAGAGCCTTAGGTGTGGGCGTTTCCCAGACGTGTGGGGCAAGTTCGCAGTAGGTGCCCTGACTTACCGCAGTAAAGGCACAGGCCCTCCCTCCTCCTAAAGGCTTTCTCCTTAACCGAAAGACGGGTGAACCCAAGCTGCAAGGGCTCCACACCGCCAGGGGTCTTGAGACCAGGAGGCGTGGGAGGAGAGGGAGAAACAGGTGGGGATGAAAAGCACGGGGCTAAACAGATGGGAGGCCTCCGCAAGCGCTCTCTGAATGAAGGTCTCTCATGGATTCAGGAGTCAATCAGGATGCAATATGAGGCCAGGCCCTCTAAATCTCAGGGGAGGTCCCAGGCTGCAATCTCGTCTTTAACCGTATCCGAGAGCCCATTAGAGAAAGCAGCCATAACAGCCTCATTATTCTAACCAACCTTGGCTGCCAGGGATTGAAACTTGATGGCGTAATCTGAAAATGCCCTTGTATCCTGCCAGATGGACATTAGTTGTTTGGCAGCTGAAGTGAAGCGGCCGCTACATTAAAAACCCTTTTAAAGGATGCCACAAACTCAGGGTAATTGTATACTACAGGTTTCTGCGTCTCCCAAAGGGGACTAGCCCATGCCAAGGCCCTGTCAGAAAGTAAGGAAATCACGAAGCCCACCTTACCCCTCCCTATTAGAAGGGAAGGCCTGAGGTACCATCTCCAGATAGATACCTACCTGGTTCAGGAAACCTTTGCACGGATTAGGATTGCCCCCATAATGCTGGGGAAGAGGGGCGGACCCAGTCATGCCTCTCACCAGTAGCAGCTGGAGCAGAAGCGGCAGCAGCTATAGGGGCAGCCTGAGCTGGGGGTTGCTGAGGTGGTGGAGCCAGATGCACAGTACAGAGCAACAAAGCCTGAAGAGCTAACGCAAAGATAACAGTCAGGTGAGTAACTATGGAAACAGAGAGGTAAAGGCAGTTCGTTATTCATCAGCTGAGTCCGCCTGACCCAGGGAAGGAAAGGCAGCTAGTATACAACAGCAGAATGTAGAGCACATCAGCCAAACCATGACAGCATTATTTCTGCTAGGAAACAATTCTGCCTTCTTCAGGATCATGTTCCACATGGACAATGCCGTGGGGGAAACAGGACTCCCATGGTCAGGGGAATTGTGTGGGCTCCCTTGACCACTAGTTTGGATGTTCTCAACTGCTTCCCCAACCATTGCACTAATACTAGTCCCACCAGCTGATTCTCCATCACTGTTACTAGCACTACCAATAACACCAACCACATCAATTTCATCCCCTGAGTCTTCCTCCTCACAGTCACTAGTAATATGGTAATTATTCCCTCCTTCACTCCTAACACCAACAAGCTGCTGAACCTTCTTAGTAGTAGTACTAGCACTGACGGGACTGCTTGGCGATGGCAAGTGTGACAAAGGGTCCCCTGCTTTCACACTTGGCATCCTCTTCTTCTCCTCCCCAGTGAGTATTACGTGACACACTGGCAGCAGGTTCAGCACTGGTGGCAGCAGGTCTGACAGCAGGCACAGCACTGGTGGCAGCAAGGGCAGCATGTCTGACAGCAGGCACGGCAATGTTGGCATCAGGGGCAGTACATCTGGCAGCAGGCACAACAATGGTGGCAGAATGGGCAGCACGTCTGGCAGCTGACCTGTCCTGCTCTCACTGCTACACTCCTCTTCCTCCCTTGACATTCATTTCCCCAAGAGGTGATTTAGGGGGACTGGCCAGCATTGCTTCCATAGTAGTCACTTCCTCCTCCTCCTCAGACTCAGTGGGTCCATCCAGGGTCCTTCCAGTTCCTCCTTTTATTCGTTTTAAACTTTCTCATAGTGATAGCAGTCACTATAAGCCTCTCATGCCTCAGTGTTGCCTTGGAAACTTTATTGGTACCAGGCAGACAGAGTAGGAGTGGGGGGCATATGCAGCAGGGAGTCAGTAAACACAGGGCAGCACCATGGATTCTGCTACTTATTGTACATACAATCAGATACTGGAGAATACAGTAACGTAATAGAACCAGCATTCTGTTACATCCACATAGATTATTATAGTCATTGAATAAGTGTGTACCTGAGTACCTCTGTAATTTCTGTCATTACATATTGTCCTTGAAGGATGTGAATATTATATACATACACACCATCATCCATCCCAACATATGGAGAAGTAAAAGTTCCCTGTTTTAATATTATTGTTTTAACCCATTAAATGCTAGAGAGGTCTCAGGGCCAGATTTCCCAGTAAGCAGAATAAGCGACTGTCTAGCTTTCCAAATTTTGATAGACATCTTGGTCCTGATCATCATGCACACATTCTGAGTTGTGGGTGTGGCCAAAACATTGTCCCTACACCAGAATTATACCCATTTACAGGCTATTATTTAACAGCTTTAGATACTAGTGAGATCTCCAACCCACTGGTGTAAGCAGGAGGGGTTTGGGTTCCTAGAGTACTGGGCAGCCTTTTCCCTTGGGGGCAATCTTTATAGTAGTGATGGATTGCACCTTAGTGTAAAGGGGGCCACAGTGCTGGGCATTAGGATGGTTAGGGGGCTGGAAGAAACTTTAAACTAGAAAGGGGGGGTGCTGAAACACAGGATGGGTGAGGTAGTATAATTGAGGAAATGGTATTAAAGAAGGGGCATGGGGGGTGGAGAGGGGGAATGGGCTAGTTAATCTAATAGGGAGTTGCCATTGTTACAGCATGATAAAAGGCAAATACATTTGACAAAGAATGAAAAATGGGAAAGGCTTCTAGGTCAGCAAAGGTAATTATAATGGGAGATTTCAACTATCCTGAAATTGACTGGAGCAATATGACTTCCGGCACCACAAAGTTAAATATTTTTTTAAAGTAGGATAAATGATCATTTTATGTCCCAACTAGTAGAGGAGCCAATTAGAAAAGAGGCCTTGCTTGACCTAGTGCCCTCAAACAATTTGGACATGATAAACAATGTACAAATAAGGAAACATTTGGGCAGCAGTGACCACAATATGGTGTCCTTTGAAATCCTTTGGATTCTGTAATTCCTGCTTTATCCCTTTGAGTGCCAGAGGGGCATCCAACTCATTGCTTTGGGTTAAATTAAATCTCAACTGCATATTAGGTATGCTGGTCATTAAAAGTTTAATACAGGTGTGCACAGACTTTAGTGACATTGGATCTAGCATGATGATCTACTACCTTACCAGCACGTATCAATGACCCCTGACCATAACATTCAAAAATATTGAACAACCTATGTATACTTACAGTCGTATCTGCCCCCTATAGTGCAACTTTTAAATAACAAGACTGTGATCAGTGTTGGAAGGATTTAACAAACCCACTCAACATGAATCTTCTTGCAGTCTACCCATAACCACTTAGTGATGTACTGGCTGATCACAAGCTACCTTTTGGGCACTCCTGATTCATCCTGTTCTGAGCTTCTCAACATTTACAAAACTTGCCTATATGATTTCATGTAGTATTTTGGTGTGGATAATCATGCCAATTCAGCTGTAGCAGTACAGGATTAAGCCTTTGAGTGCAGGAGGGATATGCAATGCAACAGGTTAAACATACATCCAAAGTGTCCCTCCTTATTAGGGACAGTCCCTCTTTGAGACAGTACTGTCCCTTTTGTTAAGAGATCAGACTGTGTGGTGGGTGTATATAAGTGTGTCATATTGTTCCACCTCAATAAAATTTACGTTTGTTTAAACGTCAGCATATGTGTTTATAACTGAGTCTGTGTAAATAAAATGTCGTTCTTGGTCTAAATAATTTATTCAATTACACAAAGACCTTTCAATAGGTCATACTGTAAACTATAAACCAGAAAAAGGGAATCACAAGGGGGGGGGGGTGTCTCATTGTGTAATATCATAATAACCAGATGATTAACTTGAGTGGAGAAAAACTTCTCACATTGTGTGATTGCTACTTGTGACAACAGTAGCTCATCAAGCCGTTTGATGGTATTGGGTACTGCCCTGCCCACCAGCCATGCTCATAGCAACACCATAGCAAAAATGTCCCTCTTTGGCCATTTGAGATGTGAACTTAAAGGAATAGTAATGTTTCATATTACACACAGCTCAGAACGTTGAGCCTGTATGATAGTACTGCTGTGCGATGTTCATATGCTCCAAAACTTGCTAGTTACAGTGTAATATTATGCTGATGATCCCTCCCCCTGCCCCTTTCCCCGTTCAGAAGCTGCCTCCCCTCAGATATGAAGTCTGTTCTTTTGACCGGACAGATCACAAGGGACAATCTTCCCTCGTTCACTATATGGAAAAACCTGCCCTCCTTTATGAAGGAGGGGAGGTTTTTCCTAATACTGCGTGTAGATTGTTCCTTGCTGTGATCCTCTGTCAGATCTGGGACAAATATGATTAAATCAGGGAAGGGGGCAGGAGGGATCATCTTCAGCATAATCAAGACCGGCGCCACCTATAGGAGAGGTAGGCACTAGACTTGTGCACGGGCAAAATTTTCGATTAAATTCGAACAAATTTTTTTTTCTACTTCGGATGATCCTAATTTCGGACCTGGCCTATTCAATTCGAACGAAATTCTGATCCATTCCGAATTATTCGGCCAAATTTAACATGGGTTAAATTATAGCAGTGCGCCTCCGTGCATGCTGCTATCATTCTTTGCAGACAGGGTGTGCATTTAGAAAAAGATCCATCCCAAAAATGGACATTGTCGTACATTGCCAGTCTGTGCATGTCACCTCTACTCCAGCATGGGATGCCAGTCACAATGCAAACGTCGAACATCGAGAACCCATGCCTGTCATTCAATTTAGTATATGTTCGAACATCGAAACACCATGCCTGTCCTTCAATATAGCATATGCCCGAACATCGAAAACCCATGCCTGTCATTCAATTTAGCATATGCCCGAACATTGAAAATCCATGCCTGTCACATCCTACTCAACATAAGTGGTCGACTCGAACATGGACAAACTACATGTCACATTCTATGTTAGTACATGGGTAAAGAGTAAGGTTTTATTTTCTGGTACTAGCCTCCTACCCTACTGTCCCTCTTTAGTACCCAAATTCCTCTCTCTCGTTTTCCTATCCTGATTTCCCCTCATATCAGATAAGTCTATGTGTATATACATTGTAGTGTTTCATACTACATCAAGAATAAACATCAATGATTGTTTAAACTGCAGTATGTGTGTCTAAACTAATTTGTGTATTGAAAATACATTAACCCCATCGCGACAAGTGACTTACCAGGTACGTCCAGAAAAAACTGTCACTTAGTGACAGAAGACGTACCTGGTAAGTCCCGGAAGTCATTCGCTAGAATGAAGAAGAAGAAAAATCCGCCGTTAAGTGCCGGGCGTGTGCGCGTGGCTGGTCATTAAGGGGTTAATCTTGTGCTAAATCATCACCTCACTTAACCCTTCTCAGAGACTGACAGAATTGGAACGAAGTGCCAACTTGCCTTTGATTCGAGGATCGCAAATTGTGGCAAGCATTAACTCGGGACAATTGTCCATGCGCAGAGTAAGTTCCTTCTTCAACCTCGTTAGAAGGGCAGCAACATCTGGAAGTATATTACCCTCAGTACCAGGCAAGCGTTCCCTATGGGAAAGGAAATCATCCAATTTTAAGGAGAGGTGCGTGAAGAGGGGAATGACTTCTGCCAGACTAGCGTTCTCTTTGCTCAAAAGTTCCGTCAAAGCACGGAAAGGCGTAAGGACTGTCACTACCTGTTCCATCAGGGTCCAGTCAACCCTGCCCAGTGTTCTGTTACTGTCAATGAAATGGTGACATGACATTGCATGAATTGCCTTTTTCTGCTCCAGGATACGCTCTAGCATATCTAAGGTGGAGTTCCACCTGGTCCCAACATCTTGTTTTAGGCGGTGCTCTGGGAGGTCTGCCTTTTTCTGTTCCTCCCTGAGTAGCTGGCTATCTTTGACGCTCCGATGGAAGTGGCCAGAAATTTGTTGGCATGACTCCAGAAGTGCTGACAACCTTCCAGTGTTACTGCCATCCTCAAGAGCAGCCTTCACTACTAGATGCAGAACATGCGCTGAGCAGTGCACACCCACAAATCTGCCATCCCGGAGAGCCTTGATCATGTTAGCTGCACCATCAGTAACCACAAACCCCATCTGCACCTTTGTGCCTGCCTGCTCCCCTAGCCATTGCGCCACCATGTTCTGCAGTGCTTTGCGAATGTTATCTGAGGTGTGCTGCTGATCCATTACCTCAGCATGGAGGAGGAAAGAGAGGTACCCTGTCTGCCTATACAACTGTGACATTGGCAGTATGACTCTGAAGATTATTCAAACAAATAACTTGTATTAGGAATAATTTTAATAAAACCAACACGTAGGTCTCCCTTGCGGTGGCGAAAAGGCACACTGCCTGCCTATACAACTGTGACACTGGCAGTGTGACGCTGAAGATTATTCAAACAAATGACTTGTACTTTCTTAAAAAAAGAATATAAAAACACGGATGACCCCCTTGCGGTGGCAAAAAGGCACCCTGCCTGCCTATAGGACTGTAAGACTGGTTGATGTGACATTGAAAATTATTCGAACAGTGCCGGCCCAATACATTGTGCTGCCTGGGTCCAAGGATTAAATGCTGCCCCTCAAAAAAAAAAAAAAACACCCACCAAAACACACCCACATCCATTATAATGGGGTCTTGTGTCCATAGAGAGATCTTAAGTCACCAGGGTTGTAAACATGCACTCTGATTTACAATATTTCAGCCAGTAAATATGATGGGGGTCTTCTGTCCATAGACAGCTTAAGTCACCAGGGGCTGTGAATGTGCTCTCTCTAATTTACAATATACCTGTAGACACCAATCAAGTGTAAGAGCGTAACCGATATTTAGATTGGTGTCTACAGACATATTGTAAATTAGAGAGAGCACATTTACAGCCCCTGGTGACTTGAGATGGAAGAAAATAGGAAGATGAGGGAAATAATAAGCCATTATCTATCTCAGAACCATAGCGTCCTACCCCTGAGCCCTGGGTGAACTCACGCACGGTCTCAGCTCAGAATTCAGCAGGACAGAGTCACAGCAACAGTCAGATCATGCACGGTCTCACACCACACGCACGGTACGCACCCCAACCAGCCAATGTGGATGGACCATATTGAGTGAGCAAATATGCTCCTCTTTAATTGGCTGGTGATGCGATGGTGCGTGTGGGTTGGCTGTGAGGCATAGCACACTCCGGAACTGAGCCTGGTGGTGTGTCTGTGTGGACTGACACGGACTATCACATGATTCACATCACTGAAGCAGCCAGCGGGCATCGCCACTAAGTGAGCATAGCGCCACCCAGCTGCTGAGAGTGACAATGATGGGACATAATGAAACACAGACCTGGTGGCTTTGCTACACTAGTAGCCACAGAACAACATCTACACTGTCTGTTCCCAGTATGGTACCACTAGTAGGCAAAGAATGAAACATTTTCTGACACCCTAGCCTTGTTCCACTGTCCTCTAGTAGTCACAGAACCACATATACACTATATAACAGCCACAGCCTTGTTCCACTGCCCCAGTGGTTGCTGTAGAACAGTATTTCTCAACTCTTGTCCTCAGGACCCACTAACAGGCCAGGATTTGATGATTTCTTTGTTAGAGCACAGGTGAGTTAATCAATGTGCATGAGCAGTCCTGGCCTGTTAGTGGGTCCTGAGGACAGGAGTTGAGAAACACTGCTGTAGAACCTACATGCACTGTTTCCTTAGTGGCATTCTACTGGTAGCCACAGCACTACATATAGACTGTCAGACACCCCACCCTTGTTCCATTAGTAGCCATAGATCGTAATTACATTGTCTGCTTCCCCAGCCTTGTTCCACCTGCAGCGACATCCTGCCAAAAAATAAAATGTTTTCTGTTGTTTGAATGGGATATAGTATATATGATACATTCACTCCAAATTAAATGCATGTATAATCTGTGAAGAATATGTTCATAAAATGGTTTTCACTATTTGACTGTTTAAAAAATGTTTACAGGTTTAATTTTAAGACTCTGGTCACTTTGCCATAATGCACACCTGCCAGCTGTCCCTGGTTTTGACTCTCTGGACCCAGCAGGCTCTTTTGGTCCCTGACCTTAACATTGAAATGCAATCCAATATTTTCTGTGCTTGTCATCCATAGATGAACAGGTTACAATCTTACCAGTGTTTGCTATTATTATTTAATTATAGGATTAAATAATTACATGTAGTATTATTGTATAGGTAATATCCAACTGTACTACTGTAGATGTAATGTGTTAAAAAGAAAAATTGAGACATTCTGTTGTGAAAGAACTGCAACACAGGAGAGAAATAAAAAAAATGCTTGACATCTATACTGAAGAGGGGTCCACAACATTGTCTTAGTATAGCAATATCACCGTTTTCCGTGAGTGTGCAATACAGGGCTCTACGGTAATCCTGGGCATTTCCCAACATCATAATCAGGGGATGATGGGAGTTGTATTCTAACTACTGTTAGAAAACACATAAGTGATGCACATTCATCTCCCACCTAGAAATTATTTACACACAAGGCAACTCCCCCAAGTAATACCTAGCCTCTTTCCAAGTGAAAGGACTTCCAGAAAGGCTTCCGATCTCTTAGTGACTCACCTGTTATTGCCAGTCAGCAGGACCCGGAGAGTAGGAGGGGGTGATGCTATGGCTGCAGATTAAGTCTGGCACGGTGCTCTTAGTTGGTCACTCACTCATGTTGAAGCTCAG
Organism: Rhinophrynus dorsalis; assembly: GCA_037306005.1. Lineage (NCBI taxonomy): Eukaryota > Metazoa > Chordata > Amphibia > Anura > Rhinophrynidae > Rhinophrynus > Rhinophrynus dorsalis. The sequence continues at coordinate 362,806,774 of CM074722.1, forward strand.
CCTGGCCAGCACCTTCCGGCTGGAGACACCTCACAGCAATCCTGTTCAGGACACATCATGCACTGTCGTGCACTCATACTAGGGATCCCAAATGTTTAGACTCATTTTGTACAGGGGGCACCCTCCTGTATTTGTAAAACCTCTCTAGAAAATCTGTGACGGTAGACCTATTTACTCAAGTCTTGACTTTAGGTGGGCGATAAACAATACAAAATAGGCATAATGTTTGACTATCACATAATTCACGTCACTGAAGCAGCCAGCAGGCATCGCCACTGAGTGAGCATAGGGCTGCCCGGCTGCTGACAGTTACACTGATGGGACACCCTGCAACACAGAACTGGCGGAAGCGCACAAAATAAACATGCTATGGGACGGCAAATTGCCGCCCCTGTCAAAATGCCGCCTGGGTCCATGGACCCACTGGGACCCATGTAAGGGCCGGCCCTGTATATGAACAAATACCTAATATTTTTTTATATTTTGCACAGGAACAAATATTACTCGCTCTTGCAGTGGCAATAACTGGAAAAAATGCTGGCTGCCTACTTATGCCTAGCCGAATGCTACCTGCCTGCCTATACAACAACTGGACACTCTCTAATCTCTTCTTCTCTCTCTGAGCTCCAACAACGCAATGAGGAAATGCAGGCTGTCTGTGTGACTGTGTCATTAGTCCAACCCCCATCATGAAACGAAGAAGGCTATTGGAATACAGACAAAAGAGGGAAGTGGTGCATGAAACGGAGAATGGAATTGGACTAGAGACATGGAGGGAAAATTATGGAGGGAAAGTAATTGAGCGCGCACAGGAAGTACAAAAAAGTCCTGGTTGAAAGTAGTCAAAACTTTTGGAAATTTGTCGATTGCCGAAACTTCCGAAAGTTTCGACGAATTTCGGTCCTGGGCTGTTCGGAGTCGGATCATTTTTTCCGAATGACCCTTGAGTTTCGGATTGGCCGAATGTCTCCGAATGACCCCATTTTCGACGAAATACGAATGTCTCAGAATGAATTCGCACAAGTCTAGTAGGCGCCAGCCTAGGACGCACATGTACTGGGGGCACGGGCATGCAGAAGAGAAGACCTGTGTCCACACGCACCATGCTGGGAACCGCAACACAGTCAGGTCTGTGTCACTACTGTGCTCCGTCATCGCCGTCGGCTCTTTAGTAATGCAGAGCGTGCTGAGAGTCATGATCTCCCGGCCAGTTCTGCATTACTGAAGAGAAGACTGCACGGGAGCTCCAGCAGCTACAGGTATGTGATGGGGGCAAGTTGCAGCTGGTGGGGGGCAAGGTGGAGCTGATGGAGGCAAGTTGGAGCTGGTGGGGGACAAAGTGGAGCTGGTGGGGGACAAAGTGGAGCTGATAGGGGGCAAGTTGGAGCTGGTGGGGGGCATCTCTTACAGGCATCTCCAGACCAGGGGCAGACTAGCTCAGGGGGCAGAGAGAGGACAACCATGAAAAGAGGTGGGGTATAAAGGGGTGGGACACAAGGGGCAGAGCCAAATGGGCAGCAAAATTAGGTTTTGCCTAGGGTGGCAAAAATCCTTGCACCAGCCCTGAGCATAATTACACTGTAACTAGCACGTTTCGGAGAGTATGAACATTGTGCAGCAGTACTATTACACATGCTTTCTGTGCTATGAGTAATATGAAACATTACTATCCCTTTAAGCCTTTTGTACAAGGTTTTCTATTGGCGACCCTCTACACAATACTATGGTTCTCTATTGACTGTGTGGTTCTCTGTGACATGTGACTGACAGCAGGGGGGGGGGGGCTGTCCTTGCAAACTTTTCTGCAGCGTTGGCAAGCATGTTTTATTTGCCCCCTGGTGCAGCTGATTTGCTCCAGAATTGCTCTTATTTTGCTTAGAATAAGGATGGGCAACCTGAGACTTTCCAGATGTTGTGGGATACAATTTCCATCATTCTTGGCAAGCCAACGAAATGGACACAAAGGAACCACTGCAACCCACTAATAACCACTGCTGCAGGTAGTTTTCCATGTATGCCCAGTTTTAACCCTTTGAGTGCCAGAAAAGTACGCAATGTACCTCTCTGCCACTCAAGGGGTTAAAGGGATGATCTGACAACCCTAGCCTCAGTAGTTAGAAAGCACAATCTGACTACTTTCACTTTTGCTTTTAACTTCCTGATCTCTGGCCTTAGACTGTTTTGATTGATGTATGCTTGAACGAACCAAGCTTCTCGCCATACACTGAAGCAGCCAATCTAATAACAAGACTCTGAAACAGAGACAAATGCTCTTAACTTCCTCATGCAGGACTGTGGGGAAGCAAAGGTGAAGATTTGAACATATAAAACATGAAGGGGAATTCAGAAAGGTTGACGCTGTACCAGGAATTTGTCTTGTATTATGAGACAAAGAGCCATGGAGGAGACATTTCACTGTGTGAGAAACTGGGAGCAAAGGAAAACAGTCATCTGTTGTCTGTGTGCAGTCCCCCAGCAGGTCTAGGGAGCTCCTGTTTTCAAGTTATTAAAGAGAGCTGTATGGGAAGGAATGAAGAAGTCAAGGCTAAGCTACTACGGAATCTCATAAATGGTTTTGCGATTCTGGAGCTTATCTGTGTCAATCTATTTCTTTATCCCTGGAGGAAAGAGATCAGGACCCTGAAGGTAGGAAAGAAGATCAGCTGGAAATTACCACAGATGTTAAGGCTGAATTCCTAAGAACTGGAAGCAACCAGCTGCACCATGGGGGTGGGGAAAAAAATTCACATTGATTTAAATGGGGGCATTTATGCCCTTTAATTCTAGAGGTCTTTGCAATGTGTTAAGACTTCTCTAGTAACCAAAGGGTTAAAAGCCCCTTTTAAATGAAAAGAAATGTCTTACTTTCCTACAATGGCGCAGCTGGTTTGCCCAGAATTAATCCACGTTCCCCTCAGCACCCTGTGTTCAAAATGAAACAATATGGTACAAATTTGCAAAGATTTAACCCCTTAAGGACCGGCACACATGTGGCTGGCACTTAAGGACCACACTTTTATGAGATCCGACTCAGGGCTCTCCTAATGGCGTGCAGTAACGCGGGGAGCCCTGCAATTTCTTGACGTGCAGGACCATCACTGATCCTTTAGGGAAGTTTTTCCATGATGGTCTGGCACGTCATGGGTCCTTAGAGGGTTAAATTGGGTTCTTAACACAATGGAGACCTCTCTAGCATTCAGAGATGTAAAAGCCCCCATTTAAATTGATGGGGATGGTGAGAATTTGCATTTGTTCCCTATAGAGCAGTTGGTTTGCCTTAGAGTTATTCTACTGTGGGTATGCAATAAGGAGTGATAAAGGTGAGATACAGACCTCGATTCAATTGACTGTGTGGTATTTTTTCAAGCATGGTAAGCCATTCAATTACTTGTACTGTGAAAATTCCTGTGAGAAAAAAAACACACGTTGGGTGCAAATTTTGCTCCGCTTTGAACCCATTAAAATGAGTTTGAATTTCCCATTCAATACCATGTGTTAGGCATAAACATGACTTATGGGTGCCATTTTAATGGCTGAAAATTTGTACCCGGTTTATTTGGGCGCAGTCCCCTAACACGTTTTTAATCCTGCCGATGCAGGAATTGAAGGGGGAAAAAAAAAAACCCTAAGTGACCAGTGACCGTGTTGATATGGGCCCTAAGCACCATATCAATATATCCATAGTACTGAAAAATTGTGTGTAATGTTAGTAGAATTAACTCTATGAGTGCCAGTAGGGTACATAAAGTTGCAAACCACACTGGTATTCACAGGCTTAATCTGACTAAGTTAACAACATCCCCTGAAAATAAACAACTACCTGTAAATGTCCAGTGGGGTCTGCAGCACCCTGGTCAACTACTGTCAGTCTTCTTCCATCGTCCATCTTCATTCTTCTTATGTTCTGTCTTCTCACCTTTTTCTGTGTCCCAAATATGTCCCTGAAAAGAAGAAAAAAGTCAACATTAAATTTGCTCCCAAAAAAGTATGAATCAAAGATATGCAGTCGGTAACCCTTTGAGTGCTGGAGGGGTATGCAATACATTGCATACCTCTCTGGCACTCAAAGGGTTAAACTGGCGCTGGCATTTCAGTGATAAAATATATGGCTAAGTCCAATTATAAAACATATGCTGGCAGTCAAAGGGTTAAAGGGGATCTATCACCTCAAGACAATATGCTTCCATATGATAATGGAAGCAATATCAACTATATCCAGGAATGTAATATTGAGTACAGATGCCCCGTTATCTAATAAAACCTCTTTAAAGTTTTCCTTCTTATGTCACACTGAGCTGGTCTTCAGCACAATCCTTGCCGGAGGCATCTAATAGTCGTGCTGTCAGTCCAATTGTTTGTGTCCATAGAGCTGCCAGCAGCAAACAGAACTGAAGTATCAAGCCAGTCAACGAATACACATTAAAAGGTAACGTCCTGCACTGATAAGTAAAGGAAGTTGCTTTTTACTGTGTATTTGTTGTCTGGCTTGATCCTTCATGTCTCTGTTTGTTGCAGGCATCTCTGTAGACGCACTGAAGGAGGAAAGGGGCAGGCAAATGACAGGGAGAGCGCTGCAAATAGGGTTAAGATGGCAGCGCTCTCCCTTGTCTGCAATGAAAAAGACAAGCAAGTTTCACAAAATACAAAGCATATGGAAGTGATTCAGGGGGAAGAGGGTTGTATGTGTCATGATAGTGCCACTTTAAAGTACGCTGTTACAGCGATGGCGACAGGAATGCCGGCAAAAAATAAGCAGGTTTTATTATCTCCCCGCTGGAGGGGGCAAGATTTTTTGCCAGCATTCCTGCAGCGGTATGTTAACCCTTTCCCAGCATATATTTTATCATTTGACTGCCAGCTCCAATTTAACCCTTTGAGTGCCAGAGAGGTACACAATGCATTGCGTTTTGTACCCCTCTAGCCTTCAAAGTATTAGCGCTTGCATATCTTTGATTCATACTTTTTGGACCAAATTTAATGTTGACTTTTTTTTATTTCTTTTCAGGGACATCTTTGGGACATAGAAGAAGATGAGAAGACAGTAGACAAAGAGAAAAAAGAAGATGGAAGATGATGGAAGAGGACTGACAATGGATGACAGGTAAGTGTTATAGCTCTGGGTTATGGGTGTTAGGATAGTGTTAGGGCTAGTATTGTTTCACTTTATTGTTAGGGGTAGTGAAAGGTTAGTGTTTGGAAGGGTGGCTGTGTGTTTGAACTAATGCTCTATGCTTGACAGTGTGTCAGGCACAGATCATTAGCCGTTTTCCTTTGATGTTCCCGTTTCTCACGCTATTTGGAGTGGGTTTTAGGAACTTAAAACACACAATGTACATTTGGCCAAAAGTCAGGTTCTTTGGCCCAAAGTTTGTGTTTTTTGTTTTGCAAAAAGGTTAATAATTTGAGGCTTTTGATTTAACAGTTGGGGGATCTAATCTCATCAGAGCTTTGTTCTCTGACTTAGTCAGATAAAGCATGTATAATTAAATACTCACATGCCCAGAAAATCACCTATCCCCTCTCTTAGGCCGCTAATACCTATCAGTTTCTACCAGAGGGGTAGAATTAATTAATCAGGATGAAAAATCATGGAACTCCTTTCAAGATAGAAGCTCCCACTGAGGAAAGGTCTAGGAACAGTGATGTCATCTTTAACACACCTTAGTATATCTCTCCCTATTATATTTCTCCTGGTTGGAACAGGTTAGTGAACAGGTCAGTAATCCATATTCTGCATTTCATACACAGTTTAACCCTTTAAAGACCAGAGGGGGTGTACAATGGATTGTAGCGCAATGCATTGTGGTTTTTCTACATAGACCAAGGGTAGCAGTCTGAGGCTCTCCTACAGCTGTTGCTGGATCAACAGCTGGTTGAAGTTTATTGGGTTGTTGGCCAAAAATGGCTGGAGGCTGGCTGAGCATGACTGGAGTTGTAGTCCAACAACAGCTGGAGGCCTGTTGAGAATGACTGGAGATGTAGTCCAACAACAGCTGGAGGCCAGCTGAGGATAACTGGAGATTTAGTCAAACAATAGTGAGAGGCCAGTTGAAGATCATGGGAATTTTACTTGAAGAGCTAGAGGGCCACAAGTTTCCCACCACTGCCATAGACACACACAAATACAGTAGACATTTATCATTATTGGGATGCTAATTTTCAGGTCGTTTCAGCTCAGGGTTATGCAAACATAGCTCATGTTCCTGACACTGAGCTCGCTAGATCTGCTGGCAGAGATCTTTCTGTCAGGCACTATGAAATCTGGTAAATTGATACAAAAAAATTGCAAACTTAGTGCTGCAGTGTACATTGTATATCCAGGAAACTTAATATCAGGAAGATAAGGAAAAACAACGTTTAGGAATGTGTTTATATATTCTGGATGTGCAAAATAACAGATTGATATCCTTTAAGTACCAGAGGGTGTGTAGTGCAGTGCATTGCATGACAATATGCATTGGAAGTCTGAGAATAAGCCCTTTCCATTGGTACATCATGTCACTGATTTTAGACATTTCTAGAAGTCCTGGATTGCTTAACTGGTAGGTGGACAGCTGCCCATCCAAGCTGGTGTGGTGATTTGGGCTACAATGGGAGACCAGACCTACTGTCCAATTTATAGTTCAATAAATTATGAAGTTGCTGCAGAGGCGCTTTGGAAGCAAATCTCTTACCCTCCACTCTGCTGTGAAAGTATTCATAAAGTGGGGAGACAGAACAGTGATTGACTACTCTGCTTCACAAGAGGTTCCTCAGCGGTTGGTTGAGGTTTCTTATGGGCATATTCAATAAGCTAAAGCAGTGCAGTGTGCAGTTCTGGAGCAAACCAATTGCAGAAAACAAAATGTCCCCAAATCGACCATGATTTAAATGGAGCTTGAACATAGTGCTTCTGTTTAAGAAGGGAAATAAAACAGAACCTGGGAATTATAGACCTGTGAGTTTGACCTCTGTAGTGGGAAAACTGCTAGAAGGTATAATAAGGGACTATATTCAAGATTACATCATAAAACATAAGATCATTAGCAAGAATCAACATGGTTTTATGAAGAATAGATCATGCCAAACTAATCTTTTCAGCTTCTATGAGGAAGTAAGCATCAACCTAGATAATGGCAAGGCAGTTGATGTAGTATATCTAGATTTTGCAAAGGCATTTGATACAGTGCCACACAGAAGGCTGGGGTATAAAATAAGGAAATTGGGGCTAGGAGATAACCTTTGCAATTGGATACAAAACTGGTTGAAGGATAGGGAACAGTATGAGGTTGTAAATGGAAAATTCTCCAACACAGTTAAAGTTGAGAGTGGAGTACCTCAGGGTTCAGTATTAGGTCCGCTGCTTTTTAACATGTTTATAAATTACCTTGAAATTGATATAGAAAGCAAAATATCAATATTTGTAGATGACACTAAATTATGCAGGGTAATTAATTCAGAACAGAATATTTGATCTCTACAGAGGAATGTACATAAAATAGCAGATTGGGCAAACAAATGGAAGTTTAATGTGGGGAAGTGTAAAGTCATGCATTTGAGAGGAAATAATCCCAAGGCTACTTATGAACTTAATGGAATCATTTTAGGGGACTCATTGCTAGAGAATGACCTGAGTATTGAAGCAAGAGTGGATAACATTATTATACCATTGTACAAATCATTGGTAAGACCTCCCCTTGAGTATGCAGTACAGTTTTGGGCACCAGTTATGAAAAACCATATACTAGAACTAGAGTGGGTACAGCGAATAGCAACAAAATTAATCAAGAGAATGGAGGACTTGACGTATGAGGAACAACTAGACAAATTTGGTTGATTTAGTCTACAGAAAAGACAAATAAGAGGAGACCTTATCACATTGTACAACTATACGAGAGGTCAATACAAGGCCTGATCAGGTGACCAGGAGACACCCCTTGAGATTAGAAGAAAGGAGGTTTAGACTTCAGCAGAGGAAGGTTGTTTTTTTTTTTTTTTTACAGTAAGGTCTGTTAAATTGTGGAATTCCTTGCCCAAGGAGGTGGTTATGGCAGATACAATGGGTACATTTAAGAGAAGATTAGATACATTTCTTTCAAAAGGGAACATACAGGGTTATACTGTATACTGTATTAGGAGGTAAATCAAGAAGGTCTGATAAAGACTAACTTATTTGGTAGCAGGAAAACTATAATTCTCAGTCACTGGGGTATGATGCAAAGGTTGAACTTGATGGACTTGTGACTTTATTCAACCTAATTTAATTTACTATGTTACTAATATTAAAGACGTCTCCAACTTGCAATACACTGGAGACCTCTCTAACATTCAAGGGGTTAATAGCCCCATTTAAATTAATTTCCTTCCTATGGTGTAGTTGGTTTGCACCACAATTGCCCATTTCTTAGCTTGATGAATAAGGCCCTTTATTCTAGAAATCGCCTTTAGTTTTCACAAAACAAATGTGTGCAGCAGAATTCAGACCAATATCCACCACAAAACACCAGGCAATAATTTTTTATTTTTTTTTAAGAAATCGTGAAAAGAAAAAAAAAAAAAGAAAAAAAAAAATCAGAATATGTTCTGATTCTACTAGTACAACCAGGAAACATGCTTACTTAACACTCTGAGTGCCAGAGGGGTACGCGTACCCCTCTGGCACTCAAAGGGTTAACACATTAGGGACCAGTGTGGGTGCAGTGCAGTTAAATGGTTACTAAACTATTATAAGCAATTTTTTTATTCATTTTGTGTGCTGTCTCTTGCTTGTGATCTCTCTCTCTCTCTCTCTCTCTCTCTCTTACATGCTCTGTCTTGCTCCCTTTCTTGCATTCTCTTGCATTTTGTATTGCTATCTCTCAAATGCTATTTTTTCTTTTTGGGGTGTGTTCACTGTATTATATGTGGTGACTGTCTTCTGTATGCCCTTTCACGGTCTGTTTGCATATCTCTTTTTCCATCACTTTATCTAATCTGTCATTTTGTCTGCCTGTCTGTCTTCTTCTGTATCCGTCTGCCTCCATCAGTCAGAGAATGATGGGAGTTGAAATACAATAGCTGAAGACCCACCTATTGCCAGCCTGTTTTATTCTGTAAGTAAAGCTACAGGTGTTTCACTAACAGTCTGAGACATCTGTGACATTGATACAATGTATCTTTATATTCTGGGAATAAAGCTAAGTTTGTAAACATTTCTAACTGAAACGTCCATGGCCTTTTGCTATTGTAGCAAACTTATTGGAACACGTTTAACCCCTTGGCTGCTAAAGGATCCTCCAGCATATAGCATAGCTGTGCTTTAGGGGTTAATAGGATTTACATGAAGAGCCATAGTCTCTTGGGACATTCCTGAGCTAAACTACCATTGGTGCAGTAAGTGAAAAAGTATCGGTTCCCAGTCAATTTTAGTGGCATTTTTAACCCTTTGAGTGCCAAGAGTTAACCAACACATTGTAATGTGTTGGATACCTCTCGGACATTAATAGGGATAATACTGAAAATAGAAAATGTCATCTAGTTGTGGTCGTTAACCCCTCTGAGTGCAGCAGAGGTGTGCTGCATATTGTTATGCAATGCACTGTACACAGCACTAGCACTAGGTGGGTTGAAGAGTCTACATATTAAGGCTGATATACATAGAATTGGAGCAATCCAACTGTAGCCTATGGAACAAACACACATTTCCATTGATTTAAATTTAGTCCCTTGAATGCATCACATTGGAGATGTCTCAAGGGGTTAAAAGCCCCATTTAAATCAATGAACATTTTTGCCCCTCTGGTTCAGTTGCTCCAGTCCTTCATAGTAAATAAGCCTCACTGCAGTTCTTTGATTGCATATTTCACTTTTTGATTGCCTGAGAGCTAAGAAATGCACTCCTCTCCTCTGGCACGCTAATGATTAGTGTCACATCACATCGTAACCATTTGAATGCCATAGCAAAGCAATGTGTTTAACACACCTGGCACTCTATGGCTTAACACTCCCTACTAATTAAAGTTGGTATACTACCAACTTCCTTCTGGACCGCTTGGCTAAGTAAATATACTGCAGACTTGGCCTTTCCCCTAATGATATGTAGTTAACTTATACTGCTTATTTTTTGTTTGGTGTATTAAAGGGGATGTATCACCCCTATACAAGTTAGCATTAATCATTAGCTTATAGAGCGAATATAAGTAAATGTGTATTCATTGTTTTTTTTTTTTTTTAAAAAAGCTCCTGTTCGTCTAAATTGAAGTTATAATATCTGCGCTGCAGCTACTTCCAGATAGACTGCTGTTACCTGCTCTGTAACTCTGCCTCCGCTCCCCTCCCTCTATCCAGCCTCCTCCAATGACGGTGGCTTTCTGTCTGTAAGATGGAGCAATCTCATTGGCAGAGATCGATATCTAGCCAAAGAGACCCAGCTTACAAGAAGAAAGCCTCCGTCATCGGAGGAGGCTGGATAGATGGAGGGGAGCAGAGGTAGAGTGACAGACTGAGGTTACAGAGCAGGTAACAGCAGTCTGTCCAGAAGTAGCTGCAGCGCAGATGTTATAAGTTTCAATTTAGACAAACGGGATTTTTTTTATTTTTTTTTTTAAATGACTACACATTTACTTATATTGGCTTTATAAGCTAACGATTAATGCTAACTTTTATAGGGGTGATACATCCCCTTTAAAAAATAGGTAGAATTCACGAGAAATAACAGAAATATGATTTATTGACATTGAGGTGGATGTACTAAGAAGAACTGGACTAATTCTGCAACTGCATCATACAAGACAATAGAAATCATTATTCATTAAATAGTGCTTTCTTTTGAAGGAGAGAGAGGTCTCCAATGCATTGCAAAGCAATGTGTTGGATAACTCCTTATCATTCAAGAGTTTAAAGGTCCCATTTAAATCAATGGGGATTTTAGGAATGATTATTTGTCCCCATGTGGTAACTGGTTTGCTCCAGAATTGCTTCAGTTCTTTCTAGTACATCAGCCTCAGTGTATTTAGCAACATATAAAATGTTTGAAAAGAAGGATCACATTCCCAATGAAATATATAATTTACATTAATTGACCTTTTTTTCTTTTTTCAGAAATTTACTGGGAATTTTGTATACTTTGTCAAACCCGTAATTCCAGAACACACAGTGAAGCAGATTCTTCAGAGAATTGGTTATACCGTGGTCACAGAAACAGAGTATATTGTTGGAGGTTTAATAAATGCAGAGGAAGCAAAACAAGCTGCCTTTGAATTATTTCTGTCCCGCATACAGTGTGAAGAACTTATTAGGCTTATAGAGGAAGACAGGGTCAACTGCATGCAGTCATTCTTTAAAGGGCATAACTCTGAAATAGACAGAGAAACTATCTCTGAGCCTGATGTAAAAACAGCACCAGTTCCTGCTATTAACCCAAAATGCAACAAACTTGATATTGAGGATAAGGACCTGGATTTTAAATATCCAGAAAACAAATTTGCCATGTCTCCAGTGTCTAAAATTGGTCACAATTGTGTAACAGATAATTTCACAGACGACTCAAGCTATTTGTACAGTAAACAATTAGACAGTGAGGATTTTCTGAAAAAGTACAGTGACCTCAACTTGGCCCAGAAACCAATTTTCCCTAGACATTCCACCAGATACAGCAGCCAAAAGACCAAGGACAATAAGATAAATCAGGGGAAACAGCCAGAATTTGAAGACGACCTCATGACACAAATCCGAGATTCCTCTGCTCTGCTTACTGCAGCTAATCACAAGGATACTGATTTGAGCATAGGCCAACAGTTTGTTCAAGAAGCCATAAGTGATGTGAGAGGAAAAAGAGGTGATGTTAAAACGCATATTCATGGAATTAGTAAAGCAGGGAACATTGGGAGACCTCTTGGTAATATAATGATCGGTGAACCTCCTGCAGAGTTTAGCATCTCTAGTAAACAAGGACATTTAGAACGGTCGGTAATCAAACTGAAAATTGAGAACATGGCTGATGAGGCATTAGGTTACCCTATTGAGGAAACATTACAACCAAATACTGTAATGTCGACAAGTAGCAAGGAGGGGATTATTTGTGAATCAAAAAAGACATTGGTTAAGTGCAAAGAATTTGATTGTTCTACCAGTTTAGCTGCTATTGATTCTCTGTTTTCTGCAACCAATACCACTTGTCCTTTGAGCAAAGCCGTGGAATGTACCTCTGGTCCAGATAATGTGAGCTGCCTTCGAGAGCCACCAAGTTCTACATATATCCCTCCACTAGGGGCAGAGAGGCAGTGTATGAGGATCACAGACATGACGCCTGTAGAAAACAACTTCCAAACCCCTTCACCACCAGCAGATGTTATCTTGATTGACCAAACCTTTTATAAAATGAACATAGACATCAGAGATGACTTTGTGGTCATCACAAGAAGAGAAAATCCCCAGAGCTAGAATATAGAAATTAAGGTGCACAACAGATGTAATACTTTTTACATATGATTTATGATACCCTTGTACTCTAATAGAAAATAGATGTTGACTGGAGGTAAGAAGCACCTGCACAACATATTCTGTCTTAGGACCTTATGCACAAAGACAAAGAGGAACAATTCTGAAGCAAACCAACTGCACCATAGGGAATAGATAAAATTCCCCAGTAATTTAAATATGTTTTAATCCCTTGGATGTGAGTGAGGTCACCAACAAAGTAATTTGTTGGAGATATCTCTAGTATCCAAGGGTTTAAAGCCTCATTTAAATAAATGTGAATTTTCATTTATGTATTCTGGTACTGTTATTTTGCTCCACAATTACTTCATTTTCTTTGTGCATAAGTCCTAGGGTGACCACATTTCCTTTTTGCCATTCAGGGACACTGCATAGGCAAGAGTAGTCAGATATTTCTCCTTGGTTCTAGAGTGGCTGCTTGAAAAGAGTCACCTGACATCACATAACCCAGTACCCATATCACTGGACATATCTTATACAACATCCGTTTTCTCTGGAGTTTTACAGTGTTCTAGGTACTATGGGAAGAACTGCTCATTGACTACTGTGCCTCTGATGGGCTTTAAGAAAATAGCTAACACACTCCTAAATACCAACTAGTGGGAGAACTGAGCCCTATCTTCTGATATCAAACAGAAGTTGCAGTGCCATTTTCTTGTGGCCCAGTCCCTTTCTAACACAATATCAATGGGTAGTGTCAGTGGCACTCAAAAGGTTAAAAGCAGACTGCTGGTCCTTAAATAAAATGTATGTAGTGTAGCCATTTTGCATTGAAATCATGCAGTGTATTCACATCTGGCTCCCCTAAATGCAAATAAATAATAAAAATTAAAAAAAAAAAATTAAAATAAGTAAAAAAAAAAAATATATATATAATATATAAATCTGCTAAAACCTCAGAGTTGCAGTATTTAGTCCCCAGCAAGGTCAAATATCTGTCAACCCGTACTGGACCAGCGTGGCAGATTATGTTCCAAACCATCAGCTTGCTGAGAATGCCTTCATTGTGCAGTAGACTGAAATGGCTGCAGCTTTATATATAAGTAGGTATGTGTGCTTGTGTGTGTGTGTTGAGACCTACCAGCAACCATCTGTTCTCTGCCTACAGACTCTCTGCATATGAAGTGATACAGTGGTGTGACTACTACTCCAGAGAATGGCAACTACCACAGGCAAAAATGGGCTTTGAGGATTGATTGGGCAGCCTGGCTATAAGATGGTGTGATTTCAAGATAGATTCCATGTGATGTTATTGTCCCAGAAGGGGCTGTAAACAACAATGGACAAATGTACAAAATTGAGGACAGTCCCAGGCAATCCAGGACTTATGGTCACCTAATTAAGGCCATAGGACTACTGTAAAGCCATGAAATAACATTCCAGTGGAAGTGGTTATAACTAAAACAGTTGTGGAACGCATAGCTGCCTGGGGTAAACAAAGGGCAATCCCGAAAGCACAAGCTAGAACATTCAATATACAAAGACTCTAAACAAGGACAAATAGTTGCTACTTTGGACAGCTACATTTTCTGCTGCTAACATCTGCATTGCAATGGTAAACTCAACATGCTTGTAGCCAGCCACAGAATTGAACCCTGTCAGTGCATTGCACACCCCCCTGACATACAAAGGGTTAAACTAGCTTCAGACAACAGTGCCACTACAATTGAAACATCCCTATAGTGCAGACGCAATTTAACCTCCCCTGGATATATTGATTTGCAGTGGATTGGCAACCTAGCATTCGGGCGTTAAAGAGTGTAAACTACAGAGCAGGGCTAGACAACCTGAGCCCTCAAGCTGTTGTTGGACTACAACGCCCATCAAACTTAGGCAACTGTTGGCTAGCTGAGAAAGATGGTAATTGTAGTCCAGTAAGAGCTGAAATACATCAACTTGCTTACCTCTGCTACAGAGTCATGACTAATGTCACATTTTATATAATATGGAACATTGTTTTTAGACAAATATAATGCAGTTCCAAAAGTTATTGCACATTAAATAAACTTGCTCATACTTCATCCACCTGCAAACGTAATTTGCTTTTTTAAAATGTCTGCTAGCTGTGGAAAATGCAGGCTCGGTTTGAATAAATGAGGCCTTACTCAGAAAGCAAAGCATGAGTAATTCTGCAGCACTCTAACTGCACCATAAAGAAAAAAAATTAACATTCTCATTGACTTAAAAAGGGCTTTTAAAGGCATAGTAATGTTTCACAAAAAAAAGCAGCTCCAATTAATCGTCATAGTATTTGGGCCATGGAGCGTGAATGAATGATAAAGTATCCCCCTCCCGCCCCTTTTACTGATGTAACATTGCTCACCTCAAAAGCAGCAAGACTACCCAGATGGATCGCAGAGAGGGACAATCTTCAGTGAGCATAAGGAAAAACCTGTCAAGGGGGGCAGGGTTTTCATTATGCTCACAGTAAGAAGATTGTCCCTTGCTGCAACCTGTCTGGTCAAGAGACCAGATTCTACATCTGAGGGGAGGCGGCTTGCACTAGGTAAAAGGGGCAGGACCGGGATATTTTATCATTCAATCACTCTTGAACAACAACTCGGACAGTATTGAAATAATACTCTTCATGGGCCAAATACTATGAAGATTAATTGGAGCTGCTCTTTTTGTGAAACATTACTATCACTTTAAGCCCTGGAATACTTGAAAGGTCTCCAGTGCACCTAGCATTCAAGCTTTTTAAATAAATGGGAACTTTGTTAACTTTCATTTGTATATGGTGCACTTTGTATGCTCCAGAACTGACCATCTTTTGCTTTCTGTAAAAGGCTCCTAATCTGGATTACTAATTTTTTGAGGAACTGTGGGGTGAGGTACAATGCGGTGACAAATTTCCAGTAATACAGAGCGAAATTTCCAGTTTCCATACTGCCTTATTGGGTTTCTTTAATAACTGTTTGGATGCTAAATACATATCCAACACTTTGTGATTTGATGGAGATGGCTTAAACATTAAAAGTGTTAAAGAGTGGAATTCACACAAAACTGTGTTCTTATATGAGCAGATACCAGGCTTTGTACTGGCTGAGGGGGCTAAAACTAAGAAAATGTATATTGATCCAATATTATAAAAACAGTGATATTTATTGAAACAGGTTTAAAGGGATAGTAAACCCCCCGAAAAACTTCAAGCCAAATTATAGGAATAATAAAAACATACTTAATGCCCTCATTCTCATCTCTCAAACCGTTATGGTTTGAGAGATGTAAGAAAATAAAGACCTCCGCTCCCACCCCCTTCTCATGTGTCCGCTGTATAGCTTCCGGGACCAGACAGCGGCTCTTCAGGAGCGCTGTCATTGAGATATCCAAGTATAATTACTTCATCGGTATGGTCTACATGTGCTTGCAAGCCAGGCACACGTTGTAGACCATACCGATGAAGTAATTATACTTTGATATCCCGATGTCAGCACTCCTGAAGAGCCACCGTCAGTCGGGCGACCGGATTCTGCCTCTGACAGCTTTACATCTCGTCAGGCAGAAAGTGGAGGTCTTTATTTTCTTATATCTCTCAAACCATAACGGTTCGAGAGATGGGAATGAGGGCGTTAAGCATGTTTTTATTATTCCTAAAATCTGGCTTAAAGTTTTTCGGGGGGGTTTACTATCCCTTTAAAAGCATTGTGCTGAAATCAAAACTCTCAATTAACTCACAAACTCAAGAGACCGAAGACTGACAGCTGAATCCGTACATTGTCTGTGCTGCCTTGGTTCTTCTTGGGATCCGTTCGTCGGTGAGCTAATATTGGTATCTATTAGATTTATTATAATTTAGGGATTCTTTATATCAAATGTACTTTGTGGAATTTAGGTCTTCTATAACTTAGGGATATTTGATTTTTGATATGTAAATAAGGTAGGATATGGATAATTTATCTATTTGGTTTGGACTAATACTGTCCTTGTATTTTTCCCCACAATGGATAATTATTGTAGCAACACATGTTCATTTTCAATATTTTATTAGTGCTCTATTTGGATTCACTGGTGATACACTGTGATTTATTTTAATGTATCTTATTTCATTTTAAGTGATATTTTGTTTACATTTTAATGTGGATCTGTTTGGGATTTATGATTTGGTATGATAGAGGTTAATGACTCTTTGCTTTCCAGATGGATATAGGGTTCAGTCTCTATTGATTTATTATTATCTTAGTGCCGTTATGGGCAAATAATTGTTCAATAGTGCAACTATTTTTTTTGTTTTTATAATATTTGATTACTGTACATTTTCTTAGTGTGCAGCCCAACTGATACGATTTAATGAATGCACAGCGCCCTCAGTGAAAGTTCCCACTGGCTTAGCACATAAGTCTTGTTTATTTGTCCAAATTCAATTACACTTCTGGATTATATGTAACAGCATTCTGGTCCTGGAGCCGCTAAACCGGTGTTATTTATTATTTTAGTGGGCTAAAGCCCTGAGTCTCATGTTTAATGCCATGGGTCTTGTTGGCAGCTTAGGGCATTTAATGATGCAACTGGGTTTCAGGGTGCACTAATGTTTCATTAGGTTTACCCAAACCCCAGGTGTTTTGTAAACCTAGCAACTCTCCTTAGTTATCATTGAGGGGTTGTACATTGTTAAGCCTTAGTGTGGCTTATGTTCTGGAGTAATTATCTTGCAAACCACCTGCACCACAGGGGACACAGAAATTTACATTGCTTGATAAAAAAAAATATCCTTGATTTAAATGGGTTTTTAACATCTTGAATGCTGACGATGTCTCCTATGCATTTTGTCGATGGAGACCTAGAATTCCTATTTAAATCCATGGGAATTCCGAGATTTTTTTTTTATTTCTTCCCTATGGTGCAGTTGCTGTGCTCCAGAATGCTAAACAGTAAAGGGTAGCTCATGTCAAACAAATGTACTTGCATTCTATGACGTGTTAATTTTGGACAAGGGTATGGAGGTTGTCATAGTATACTTTTCCTTTGCTAAAGCCTTTGGTACTGTGCCTCACATTAATTACTGCATACGCGGAAAGGATCAGGTTGAGAGATAATATCTGTGCGTGGACAGAAAGCTGGTTAAATTAAAGATGATGATGTTGTAAATTGAACCATTACAAGTTTAAGGTTGTTTCTGCTTCTTTTATCTGGTGTCCACATGTCTGTCTGTTTTAATAAGCATACTGTTGGGTTTTTTTTTTTTTTTACTACCACAGTCTCCTCCTAGAGTGCAGAAGGATGTTGAGTGATTTTCTTCTTTTGTTACATGGATACATATACGAGTAATACGTTTTGGATTTCACACTTGGCCTTGGCTTCAGGTGGTCGCGCCTGTTTAACCCCTTAAGGACCGGAGGTTATGGGACGTTTCCGTCCCATAACGACCGCATAGGGGCACGTTGACGCGCCGGTACACGTGACCTGTCACGTGTATCGGCGCGTCACTATGGGGCTTGAAAGAGATCGCTCCGATCTTGGAGCGGTCTATTTCATGCCCTATTTTTAATTACAGCTCTCCCGGTAGAGCGCTGTAAGTAAAAAGTACGTGACGTACTATGACCGTCATCGGTCCTTGAGTATACCAAGGACCGTGACGGTCCTGGTACGTCACGGGTCCTTAAGGGGTTAAGGATTTTTTTGGTTCTTTTCTCTATATTCTGTTCACTAGTATTGAGCCCTGTTGACTCTTGTTTGGCTGTTAGCGGCCTCTGTTTGGTGTCCATTGATACCTGAGGTATACAATGCCAGATTAGTTCTATGGAATACTGGTCTTCTGTGGAGATGATTTTTGTCTCTTTTTCCCTTCCTGGAATCTTTGTGTATGCTTAGATAGAGCCCCATGGTTTCTGTGTTCCCTATAGGATGTAAGAGAAAATAGGATTTTGGTTGTTAAATCCTTTTCTCTTAGTTCATGAAACACAGGAGTCCCACCAGGAGAAAAAAACCTTGTGTTCCTTTGCACAAGCAGAGGAGTCTCTTGGGGTCTTTGTTCAGGGGTTTCTTCTTTTTTTTTTTTTTTCTTCCCGCTTTGGTGGTTTCTTGTGCCAATTTGCTATACATAAATCTGGAAAGGGTGGTTAAGCTGGAGGAAGAAGAGGGAGTCTCCATCTCAAAGATTGCCTTTTTAGGGAGGACGGGTGCTTAACCCATTAGTTTACATTTCCCATATGGACCAAGAGAAAAACATGTGATGATAAGTCCACTAAAGTCCTGTTTTCTCTTTCATCCAATGTGGAACACAGGAACTGTGGGGCTATACCAAAGCTATTAAGATTCCAGGGAGGGACAGAAAAAAAACCCTCATCCACAAAGCAGAGTTGCGTACCCCTCTGGCACTCAAAGGGTTAACCCTTTGACTGAGTAAAAAGTTTCTAATGCTTGGTCTTAAACGCCCCATTCAAATCAATGGGAAATTGGGTCATTGTTACTGTTCCTCTATGGTTTAGTTGGTTTGCTCTATTTCATCTTATTAAATTAACCTGTCTCTTTAATACTATGCATATAACATGTTAATCCTGGGAGATTCCAGATTGCCTTTTGGAGTGAATAAGGCTTTTTCTTTAATCTATTTGGAGAATAACGGAAAATGGCATCAACTGGTGTTTTTTAACCTTCCTCTGGCCCAACAAAAACAAGGTGATATGTCACAGGAAGAATTTGATGGACACATCAACCTTTTCAACCTCATCAGCTATGTCACTATACCTGAATCTCTACAGTAAATCATGAGAATTCCCAGATATGGTGATTACCTCCTCACATAATCATACTGAGCTGCAGCTTAACCAACTTCCATACAGCTATAACAGTGAGAGATAGGTTCTAGAAGTCTTTATTATGCCACGATACAGTATAAATAAATTTACCAAATGCTGTATAAAATACCAGAATATCCAAAATGGTTTACACCATACATCATGCCAATGAATTGTGGTCCAAAAAGAAAAAAAAATGCAACCTGCAGGAATGTTTTACAAGTTTGGCAAAACACAAAAACAAATTAATGACAACATGATTAAAGGAACACTAACACCTAAAATGAACTCAGGTTATATACAATAAACTGTACTTCATGCTAGCAGCTATAAAAATTCTGTATTAATTTCCTGAAGCTGAAAATCTAGTCTTATAGCTCAATAAACTGTTTTAGTTCTTCTTTCATTACATACAGCACAAAAAAATTAACCACATGGTGTCTGAATAGGACAGTCTCACATGCATAAAATGAAGCAAGTTTGGAATGAGATTTTAGGGACACAACATAATATATTTATATATTTTTTTTCTTTACACATACTAGCTGAAAGTTATTGCAAGTATATAACCCAGTTTAATTATAGGTTTTTCATTTTAACCCTTTTAATGCCAAAAAGGTGTGCAAAACATTGTGTTGCACACCCCTTAGGCACACAAAAGGGTTAAAAATAGCTAGCAGTACACTGCACTTATTGTTTTTTTCCTTAAACATTCAGTACTAAAGAAGTTAATGATTTCACACAAAAGTAAAAAAACAAACAAAAAAACAACAAACAAAAACAAAAGCAGACACTACCCTCTCATGAATAGCAGTCTTAAGCATCTCCAATAAAAGAGAGTGTTGCAAAATGACTGAAAGATAATGGTTGCTGCTAACAGTTACATTGCATGATACAATGTAGAATAATTTAAAAATACACAGTTAAAATAAGATATTTGACCTCTAAAAGCCTTGAAGGTGAAACAGGACTTGAATGCTCTATAACAGGGGTGCTCAAACCTGTTTTCAAATCCCCCCCTGCCATCAGATTTACAGATGCAGTGGACAGATTTGAACTCCCCTGCTCTATACTTTGTATACAAAGAACTAGCATGGTCAGCACCAATTACAACCAACTGGGGAGCTAGAGATGACTTTTTGTTCCCACTTGATATCCCACATAGAGCACATGCAATACAAAAAATTGGAGAAATATGGGAGCAAAGCAACTGCATGAAAAGTGAGAAAAAATTCCCACTGAATTAAATGGGGCTTTTAACTTGCTAAATACTTGATAAACTTCAAACACTTTGATTTACCATGTGTTGGAAACCTCTCAGGCATTAAAATTAAAAGCCTCACAAATATACATTTTGGGAATCTATTTTTTTTAACCTATGAAAGTTTTGTTTGTTTGAGAATTCCTCTAGTAGATACACAATACACATTTTGAAGAAATGCATTGGAGACCTATTTAGCATTCAATGGGTTTAAAGACAGAAGAAAAATAGCTGGTGTAGGAGATTCCTCTAATTTTAATATACAGTTTGCTTATCTTGCCTCCACCTTCACCCTGGTGCACTCAATAAAAGGATTTTAGTCTTTCCTGTTAAATCCTTTTCTCTTAGTCCACAAAGGTTACTGGTATGTTTGGGGAGGCGATCCGCCCCTTTAAGTAGGCAGGAACAGTTGTAGAAATGACTGCAGGGGGTGGAGCCTACCTTCCCTCCTTGGCTGCAGCTAGCCAACCAGCTCCATATAGATTTGAGACACTAACTATGACTAGATAGTGGAAGGAAAGTAGACTCCTGTAAGCATGACCCCGAAGGACCCCAACGGTCTGCCACAGGAGAGCCAAGCATGGTCTCTTGACAGGGTGGGAGACCAGTAACCCGTATGGGCTAAGAGAAAAGGATTTAACAGGTAAGACTAAAATCTTCTTTTCTCTATCGTCCAATACAGGTTACTGGTAACTTTGGGATGTCCAACCATTGAGTTTCCCAGAGGTGGGAAGTAAGGCAAGGACCAGGTGCAAGGCCCCCAAAGTCACCAGCGCGTATATGAACCATCAGATCAGAGAGAGCCCAACAACAATAAGTGTCAACGGACACTGAACAGGGGTAACAATACCCCAAACTGTTACATAGCACAGTGAACTAGAGCCAACGGGGCTCAAAAGTGAAGGTAGCACCAGAAACAAAAGAAAATCCTAGACAGGCAAAACTGCCTCCAGGATTTTCTTCCCAAAGCTGCCATCAGCTGATTCCAACACATGAACACGGTAGTGCTTCAAAAAGGTGTGCACAGACAACCAAGTAGCAGCCTTGCACAACTGACCCGGAGAGGCCCGATTCTTGTAAGCCCAAGAGGCCCCAATAGATTGAGTAGAATGAGCCATGACCCTGAAAGGGACAGGCTCCTTCCTCAGCTCATAAGCCTTACGAATAGTGGACTTGATCCAGGAAGCAATAAATCACTTTGGATGAAGGTCTTCCTGCCCTGGGACCCTCAGGAATGACGAACAGAGCGTCTGATTGCCTGACAGACTCACTGCGATGTGCATAAAACTTGAGACAACCCACCACGTCTGACAAGTGGAGATCCCTCTCCTTGTCAGAGGTGGGGTCAGGGCAGAAAGAGGGCACCACAATCTCCTGACTGATATGGAACTCCGAAACCACTTTGGGAAGGAACTCCTGAGAGGTGCGAAACACCGCCTTGTCCTTGTGAAACACCAAAACTGGTGGTCTACAGGACAGAGCATGCAACTCCGCGACACGGCGAACGGACACGATCGCCAGGAGAAAGGTCATTTTCCATTTCAGAAAGCATAGAGGAATAGTAGCAACACCCAGGAAAAACACCTTGACATCAGGAAGGATAGCAATGTGCCTCTGAAAGAAAAGAGAGAGCAGAAGTCTGAACCTTTAAGGGAACTCAAACTGAGGCCCTTTTCCACACCATGCTGCAAGAAGGCCAGGACCGTGGGCAGATCAAATTCCTGAGACAAGTCCCTATCGGCACACCAAGATAGAAAGGTCGACCAGACACGATGGTATGCCTTTGAGGAAACTGGCTTGCGAGCACTAAGCATGGTAGCCACCACACCAGAAGAAAAACCTCTCTTCTTCAATATTGAGGATTCAATTTACAACCCATCAAAGCTAGACGATGAAGGTCCTCTTTCCACAGGTAACCCTGGAGGAGAAGATCCAGATGGGAGGGGTGTCTGAACGACTCCGCCACTGACAGATCCAAAAGCTCCAGAAACTAAACTTGTCGAGGCCAGTACGGAGCAACCACAATGACTGGACATCTCTCCAGTCTCAATTTCCGTAACACCCTATGCAACATAGGAAGGGGAGGGAAGATGTAAGCCAGAGGAAATAACCAAGGAATGGACATGGCATCCACTGCCAAAGCTAGAGGATCCCTCCAACGACAGCAGAACCTTGGAACCTTCCAGTTGTGTGTTGTCGCCATAAGGTCGATGCATTCTTCAAGCTGGGGCATCCAGTTACAAAGGGCATGAAATATCGCCCGAAGTTCTAATATGTTGATGGGAAGGAGAGATTCCTCCGGAGACCACCGTCCCTGAGCACTCAGGCGATCCAGGACCGCTCCCCAGCCAGAGAGGCTGGCATCCGTCGTCACCGTGGTCCAGAAGGATATCAGGAAGGACTTGCCCTTCAGGAGATTGGAGAGGTCGAGCCACCACAACAGACTCAGTTCCACATGAAGAGGGAGGGATACTGACGTCTACAGAAGGTCCGGCTGACCCTTGCATACCTGGATCATAAACCGTTGGAGCTCCCTGGTGTGAGCCATGGCAAAGGGGACTGCTTCCATGGTGGAGATGAATTTCTCCACCAGAGAGGATAGCTTCTTGGCTGGGACTGGATCTTGAGCTAAACAGCCGAAACCCTGTGTGCGATCTGGTGAGCCACTTCCTGCGTGAAAAACACCATGCTCTGCTGAGTGGTGAAGAGAAGGCCCAGGAAGACCAGGCGCTGGGACGGGACAAGATCCGACTTGTCCAAGTTGATGATCCACCCATGATGGGTGAGATCGTGAATGCAGTCCTGAACCTGCTGACGAAGAAGTTCCGCAGAGGGGGCTTTCAGGTTGTCCATGTATGGAGTAACTCTGATGCCATCCCAGTGGAGGACACTAAAGCTCCCAGGAAACGGTTGAAGACCTGAGACGCTGTAGTCAGACCAAATGGAAGAGCTGAGAACTGAAAATGCCCTTGTCCTCAGGCAAATCTGAGATACTGCCGGCTCTCTGGATGATGGCAATATGTAAATATGCGTCCTGAAGGTCCCCCGAAATCACAGCAGCAATCACCGTCCTGAGGGACTCCTGGTGATAATGAGACGAGATCACAAAGGAATTGAGATCTTTCAAGTCCAAAATTTTATGACAACCGCCATCCTTCTTAGACACTACGAAGAGGTTTGAGTAAAAACCCGTACCTCTGTCCTGAACTGGAACAGGTTCCACAACATCCTTGTCCAGAAGAGACTGGATAGCGCCATAGAAGAGACAACGTTTTATATCTATATTACACACACACACACACACACACATATATAATATATATAGCATCTATATTTACACACACACACACGTGACCTTTTCATTATTTTTTCCTGGGTATTGTTTTTATTTGAATGTATTTTAAATATATGTTCGGTAGATCTATATTTTGGCATTTCTTAACGATAGGGTCCTGAATATAAATATTTAACTGGAATTTTTTAAAAGGCGCAGCCTAGGTGGAATGACATTTTTTTTTTTTTTTTTAAGTAAACCGTTGGTGTGGACTTTTGGGGACACTGGTTCATTGGTCCTGTACAGCACAGCCGGACTGCTGGGTTGGTTGTCCTGCAGTAGTGTGGGTGTTGGGCTGTGCAAGTGTCCTCTTTAGTACTCACATTTTGTGTTCTTAAGGGGTTTAAAGCCGCATTTAAATCAATGGGAAATTGTGTTTGTCCTTTTTGGTGCAGTTGCCTTGCTCCAGAATTACACCATTTGCTTTTGTGCAAAAAGCTCGTACTGCAGTGAATAAGCAGGATGTGGAGTATATTATACTGACAGGATACTCCCACGATTCGCTTCATAGTGCCGGGTCATCTCCTCTAGGTCTTTATTAGCATCTATTACCTGTAGGATAAAAATAGAAAAATGAATTAAACTTACCATGCCAGCACAAACTAACCACCTTTTCAGTTACATATATCCTAGCAAGAATAATGAGATTACTAAACAAAGTTAAACCAGGATAAGAAGTACTGGCATGGAGGGACTAGAAAAAAACTACAATTTAGTCACTGTTAAATGTAAATCACTTTTTCTTCTGTGCCCCACAAAAGCCAGCTCTAAATGCCACACAATGTAGCCAACTGGATGAGCTCACAGAGAGTGCAAACAGGAGAGAGAGAGAGTGCGAGAGAGAGCAGGCAGGAGGCTCACAGAGAGAGAGCAGGCAGGCGGCTCACAGAGAAAGAGAGAGCAGGCAGGCGGCTCAGAGAGAGAGAGAGAGCAGGCAGGCGGCTCAGAGAGAGAGAGAGAGCAGGCAGGCGGCTCGCAGAGAGAGAGAGAGAGCAGGCAGGCGGCTCAGAGAGAGAGAGAGAGCAGGCAGGCGGCTCGCAGAGAGAGAGCAGGCAGGCGGCTCGCAGAGAGAGAGCAGGCAGGCGGCTCGCAGAGAGAGAGCAGGCAGGCGGCTCGCAGAGAGAGAGCAGGCAGGCGGCTCGCAGAGAGAGAGCAGGCAGGCGGCTCGCAGAGAGAGAGAGCAGGCGTGTGGCTCACAGAGAGAGTGAGCAGGCAGGCGGCTCACAGAGAGAGAGAGCAGGCAGGCAGCTCACAGAGAGAGCAGGCAGGAGGCTCACAGAGAGAGAGCAGGCAGGAGGCTCACAGAGAGAGAGCAGGCAGGAGGCTCACAGAGAGAGAGCAGGCAGGAGGCTCACAGAGAGAGCAAGAGCAGGCAGGTGGTTCGCACAAAGAGAGTGAGAGCAGGCAGGCAGCTCACACAAAGAGCGAGAGCAGGCAGGCGGCTCCCACAAAGAGAGCAGGAAACTCGCACAAAGACAGCAGGCAGGCAGCTAGCACAAAGAAAGCAGGCGGGCAGCTCGCACAAAGACAGCGAGCAGGCAGGAGGCTCGCACAGACAGAGTGAGCAGGCAGGCAGCTCTCAGAGAGAGAGAGAGAAGGCGGGCGGCTCGCAGAGAGAGAGTGCAGGCAGGCGGCTCGCAGAGAGAGAGAGAGAAGGCAGGTAGCTTGCAGAGAGAGAGAGCAGGCAGGAGGCTTGCAGAGAGAAAGAGAGCAAGCAGGAAGCTCGCAGAGAGAGAGCAGGAAGGAGGCTCGCAGAGAGAGGGCAGACAAGGTTCTTGAAGTGAGAGTGTGCAACAGACAAGGCTCTTGCAGAAAGAAATCATGCAACAGACAAGGCTCTTGCAGAAAGAAATCATGCAACAGACAAGGCTCTTGCAGAGAGAAAGCAACAGTCCAGGCTCTTGCAGCGAGAGAGAGAGCAACAGTCCAGGCTCTTGCAGCAAAAGAGAGAGAGCAACAGTCCAGGCTCTTGCAGCGAGAGAGAGAGAGAGAGAGAGCAACAGTCCAGGCTCTTGCAGCGAGAGAGAGAGAGAGCAACAGTCCAGGCTCTTGCAGCGAGAGAGAGAGAGCAACAGACCAGGCTCTTGCAGCGAGAGAGTGCAACAGACAATTACATTGTATTGGAAGCATGCAGAGAAACTGAAAATCTATAGATGGTTATTACTAGCTAGATTGAGTAACCAATGCTGCAGAATAAAAATTTTCACTAAAATGTGAATAAGGATTTGTGTGTCGTTTGGAATGAGAATGCATGTATGCATACATAAACAAAGCAATGGGGAATCTGCATTTTATAAGCTGATATGTATGGAAAGGAGCTTACATGGATCCAAGGCCCCCAGAGAGATGAAGTTGGAAGGAAATAAATTAAAATCACCTTCTGTATTCCCTCCCAAATAAAGAGGAGCAACCCCTTGTCCATGGCAGATCTATCAAACTGACATATCCCTGTCCCTTCTAGAGAACAGCTTGTCCCAGTGCAGCAAGTGCAGATGGTGCCTTTCTTATCTGAAGATAGCAATTAGGTTGTTTTCAGGAAGCCTGGGGGGGGGGCGATTATGGACAAAACAGTCTGCAACATAGAGGACAATGAATATCCCCATTAATTTAAATGGGATTTTTAGCCCCCTGAAAGCTAACAAAGTCTCCAATGCACTGGTTTGCAGCGTGTTTGATGTCTCTAGCAGTCAAGAGGATAAAACCACCATTAAAATGTCTGGCAGTTTGGGGAATGTTTACTTGTTCTCTATGTGCAGTTGGCTTGTTCCAGAATTGCACCTTTATAGTTTCCTGAATACATTTCCTGCTCTGGTGTACTGCATCAGTGGTTCATAGCACCTTAGTTTATTTTTTTAAAGTAGCAGTACACTTTTTTTAAATGTAAAAATATGTTATAGGGCCTTTCTTGCTGAGTACTTCCACTGCTGGAAGATTTTTTTAATTCAAAAGTTATTACAGCTCAAACTTGCTCAACACTTTTTTAACACTTTAAACCTTAGAGTGCAGGAGGGGTGTGCAGCACATTGCGATGCATACATCTCTGGCTTTCAAAGGGTTAATTACAGTTTTTTAAGGTGGCAATACTCATTTGACTAACTGTGGAGAGCTGCAGACAATGACATGCTCCACCTCAGAGTGCATTATAACAAAATAACTTGCCTTTTAGTATTGGTGCGGATACTACTTACAGTTTGAAGTGTAATCACTTTTTGGATGAAAAACCTTATTTTACTTAGTAGGAAAAGATCTGGAACATATGTTTCATACATGTTTTCACCCTTTAAGTGCCAGTGGTGTGACCAATGCAATGTAATGCAATGGGCACCCCTCTGGAACACAAAAGGGTTACATTTTCCCCTAAACGCTAGGTACTGAAAAGTTGAAAAATGGTCTACGGAATCCCTTGAATGTAAGAATCTGCTATATGTGCAAAATCATATCCTAAACAGATCCTCTACAGAGCTGAGATTTGTTTTATCCTCAGGATTGGGGTCACAGTAGTGATACAGAATAACTGATTGGGTCAAGGTGGAGACATAACAATCAAATACTCACAAGTACAGGTGCAGGCACTGGAAATGAGGTTTGCTTAACAAGCCACTCTTCATAGAGACTGTGGATTGCATACAGATATTCCTGAATAGGACATACAGAACCTTTTAAGTTACTTTGTGAAACATAGGCACATTTTTTATGAGAAGATCTACATATCTTAATATAGCCAGAAAACCATAAAGGCTCCAATGGTGTGAACATTTGTACCTTTCTTAAATCAGTAAAAAATATAAACTCCATGGAGGCAGACAATCGGAAGCAGGCAAAGTGTATGAGATTATTTAACCCTTTGAGTGCCAGAGAGGTGTCCAACGCATACCTATTTGGCACTCAAAGGGTTAACCCATTTAGGACCAGAGGGCTGTGCAACACATTCCTCTGGTCCATTAAGGACTAAGATTCCCATATGCAGTGGGCGGAGTTTGAGGTCCTGTGGTCCTACTAGCAACTGTCATATCCACCTCCATAGACATGACACCCAGGACTGATTTAAGCTGTTTTATCTTTAGCAAATGCAAAATCCTTTGGGACCACTAAGATTGTCTGGACACAATAAGGTAAATGGGGGTTATAATTAGATGTTAGTTCTCCTTTAAGACAATCATTGGCTTAACGCAGGGGGAGGCAACCCTTGGTGCTCCAAATGTTTGTGTTGGGGTGATGCAATTTGTAGACCCCAACAGCTGGAGAGCCAAAAACCCTGTATTAACCCTTCTGAGTGCCAGAGGGGTATTGTTAGATACCCCTCTGGCACTCAAAGGGTTAACACAACAAATAATGAGTGATCTCCTAATATCCCATCAATTCAGCATGAGAGATTTTGGGCTTTACAACCCAAAGAAACTAGCAATTCTGGAACAAAAACAGCAACACAGGGGACAAAACACTTCCTACTGATTTAAATGGGGCTTTTAACCCCTTACATGCTAGCTAGTTAATGATAGTCCAATGTATTGCGGAGCAATGCTTTGGAGATCTCTCCAGCATTCAAAATTCAAGGTATTGTAAGTTCATTTAAATCAATGGGAGTTTTGGTAACATGTATATCTCCCCTATTGTACAGTTGCTTTGCTTCACATTTGCTCGTTTTCTGTGCACACAGCCCTTCATGTCAGTTTTGGGTGTCTTGTGCCCAGTTCTCCTCATTAACTCCTCTTTCTACACCTCTTATTAAGCAGTAGAGTGTGTGCACCGTTCTGTTACTTCAAAGGAAGTTACACTGAGTCGAATAATGTTCTCACAAGATGGCCTGACCCTTTTTATTACTGGGAGTACAAAGGCAACTGCGACTGCCACAGACATCTAGGAAAGAACTAAGGTAAAGAGCTAGCAGCTTCTCTGACTCTTCAATAAACCTTTTTTATATCTCTGCAAAAAAGGAGTTCAAAGGATCACTTACTCTCTCCTCCATATCCAAAACCTGTCTTTTCAAGGGTGTGCTTTCAATATAACAATAACTAGTCAGCAACAAACAAATGAGAATCTACATTATTTCTAAAAGGGGATAAAAAAGCACTGAATGTCGACATTTGTTTCTGCTGTGAATCGGGTTATTTTAACAACAGTACAAAGTGGGCTGCCTAGGGCCCTTTGGTGGAAGAAGCACTTTACAACAGTGTGTTAGCGTGCAGTAAATTATCCACCAGCCCCGCACTGATGTGGTTGCTAAGCAGATTTAGAAAAAATTCAATTCTGACTGGCTGAGGTTTCCCACCTGAAGTTGCATCAGCCAGCCAATCCTTGTTAAGCCTGTCCCAGGGTTAAAACGCTAAACAGATGTTGCAAAAAACAGATGAACCCCTTTCATACAAAACAGGTCTTCAATGCACTAAGGGCTACAAGGAAAGCATCCGAGGTTTGTATTTGGCCACAGCGCCACCTGCTGCCTACCACTGAACTAGTGGCAACTAAAGGTTCATTGCCTTGGGGAGCTGGAGATATAAATCCAGGCCTGGGTAAATCATGTAAAAAATTATGTGAAATAAAAGTTACAATGTATTTTTATATGTTAATACGTGGAAAGTGTCTAAAGAACCAGAGGGGTGAAAAATGTATTTTAAAGCAATTTGTTGCAAATTCCTCTGGTCCTCAAAGGGTTTAAGTAATAAGGGTATCTTACCAATGGTATAACCCTCTCTTCTTCTCTACATCTCCTCTTCAATCTCTGGTAACAGGTTTCTGGCGATGTCTGGAGGTAAACTAGAAGGAAAAAATTAAAAGATGCTAAAGGCATTGCAGTTATAGTTTTTAGGACATACCATAAATTACAGAAGTTACACAGTATGTAGAGACCAGAGAATCTGTGTTGATCTCCTCTTAGGGTTGCCACCCAGCCGGTATTTTACCGGCAGGCCAGTAAAAAAATTGGCTTCTTTCCAATGTTAAGTCTATGGAGGGAATGCCTTGGCCGGTATTTTTTTGAAGAAAATGTGGCAACCTTATCTCCTCTTGAAACGTAATGGCGATTGTAACTTTCATATGAACCTGGAATTCTTTATGCAGTGGATCCAAACACTATCCTTCATGGTTCCTGACAAGCTATGTCTCTGGGATTTCCCCAGTGAGTTAGTCAGAGGCTCAGTCATTAACAAAGCAGGAAATCCTAAAGCATAGCTGGCAACTCTCTCAATTTATGCTGGACAGCCCTGATTTGGGGGCCAAACCTGCTGTCCCGCCGTATTAGCACTACGTCCCGCTTCCCAGTTACGCCAGGCTGGCTTAGACAGCCATCAATTTATTCACCCTCTCCACCACGGTTACACTGAGCACGGAGATGTGAAAATGACGCTGCACATGCACTTCATATATTCGCACGCATCTTACACCATACTTCACCCATGGCTGTGTCAGAAGTTGTCGGTGCAGAGTGCTGGAGGCGACAACAGCAACATCGGACCTCAGATACCAGCTGAGTGAGTTTCAAGGAGTGGGGAGGGAGCTTCCCGCTTTTGCAATTTCGAATGCTGGAAGGTATGCTAATGACATGGCCTGTTAGAAGCCTATGTGGAGAGGGTTGGGAACAACTTTAAGACCATAAGAGTTTCCTTCATGGGTGCGCTGTGGTCGTCAAAGGCTAAAAGTGAACAGATGGACTACTCTTGGCTTAGCGTTATCTAGATAGGAAACTGTATCTTGGAAAAGGTGCAATTTGATAGACAGCACCTATAAACTGCCTATACAATGTACTATCCATTTGTTTCTACTATAGTTTTTGAAAAATGAACCTTTACTTTTTGGCTGCACATTGTAGTACTTTATGGTAATTGGCTTCTGTATGGGACCAATATTACTGCACACTACTATGAATGATTCTAGGCAGAATTCACACAGTGGAGCCAGTTCTGGAAGTAATAAGTTTAGCTTCTAAAATAACTAGTCAGCACACCGTGCAGGGAATTTGCATAAAGTCACCAAAACAAACACTTATTTTCTCAAAAACTATTTTACAGAAATATGGCTAGTAAAACAAATAGGCAGACAATGGTCTTGAATGAGTTGTAGGAGGCAATAGATTTTAACAGTCTGAAAACTGAAACAGCAGTTGACTACCCTAGAGATCAAATGCAAATAAAAGTAACCTATGCATACAATATTAGATAAGTTAAGAGTAACTCATTCCTAGGGTATAATTGTTTTTAAGATGTTATATAAGGGAACTTATGGTCAGCGGGGAGGCAGCTGAGTGTCCTTGTGGTCACAGTGCTTCTCAGTAGAAGAAAGGTGGGAACCGTTCTGTAGAGGTCACTACAATCCTCTAGTGTCAACAGTGTAGGTAGGAAACAAGAAAAATACCAAACTAGAACAATCCTGATCATGAATGCATTGTCTACATAACCAATTTCTAGATCAATAGTTAAAGGAAAACAAATTGACTTTTTTTTTACATTTCCACTCCTTCAAAAGTACTGAAATCTGTGAAACCTATGGAATTTCCAGCTGTATTCATTAGTGTGACGGAATGGTTGTCACCCTGAGAATGAACCCTGTCTGTTTTCAGTTATCTCCATTGTTTCATATGTGTTCCCATTCCTGAAAACATTAATGTCCCCTGTGTGTGCATGCATCAGAGAGTGTTGGCCATTTACCAGCATTGAATGGGTTGGTTAGTGAGTATGATGTACAGAGGAATGGTGCCATCCAGTCTAGCTGACCACAGAGATTGTGTTATGAGATAGCCAGTGTTGGTCAGATAGAGGGGGTAGGGCAAATCTGTGTGTGGAATGTGTGTACCTTCCCCCTTTCATCAGGCTAAGCAAAAAGAACATGAAAATGTTACCTGTGACATCAGATCCTGTGGGGGGTGGGGGTAGAAAAAGCCTAAGATGAGACAGAGAGGGCAGAGCTGAAAATTTAGGAAGAGGAAAGAAGGCCTCTCCATAATGGTGGGAGGCCTAGGGTCCATGTGCTTCATAAAGGACTACTGGAGAAACTGGGACTGGTGAGTGCTCTCACTGGAAGAGTTAGAGTGAGTGGGCACTGTAGTGGCCAGGTGCCCTTTTCAGTTGTGGGCTGTAAGTCAAGGTGGCTACAGCCACAGAAAGTACCTTGATGTTCCCACCACAAGGATTGTGGCCAGGAAGCTAAACTTCGGTGGCTATGACCCAAGACTAAAGAAAGTGGCAGGGGATAATCTCTTACGATGCCGTTCCCAACTCCTCTGTCAGGACTAAAAGATACAAGGAACCTTCATGTAATTCAGAAGCATGTGTAGTGGGCAGGATACCCACTCTTGCCTCTAGTGGGACTATGTGTAAGCTCCAGCATTAAGCTAAAATGGACTGTGAGTATTAAAAGTAACCCCTGGCAATCTGTACAACCAAGAAGAGAATCGCAGAAGTGTTTAGTTTTTATGTTTTACCACTGTTTCTTTGCCTGTAATTGTTGTCCTATGTTTGTGTGCCGTAACCTCTCTAATAAATGCAATTTATTATCTTTTTGTCTGGCTGGATATATCGTTTAACCATCGGTCTACCAATCAGTAACCCCTGTACCCCCGTCACAATTAGCTACTGCTCTTACGAGAAAAATGGCACCCCATTGTGGAGAGAGGGTCATTTTCTGAGAGAGATATTCTCACTGATGGGCCCATGTCCTAAGTACGACTGCTTCCAGGGCAGACACCAGACAACCCTGGACATGTATTTAGTCCCTTGTCCTGGCAGAGGGTCACTCCATGTCCTGAGACAGGAGTTGAACCATCTCCTCCGTGGAGTGTGTCAAACTTTGTTCCCAGAAATACCAGGACCTAGGATTGGATAGGAGAGTACTTCTTTATGACTAGGATCCAAACATGATGCACAAGAATGTGGGCACACTCTTGGATAAGGAGAGCCTTCTTCTGAAGGAGCCTTGATCAACAGATCATCAAGATATGATGTGCAGTGAACTGGTAGTGACTGCATGCAAAAGCAAAACGCAGGAAGCGGAAGCGCATCCTGAAGATCCAGAGAGGCCAGAAACTCACCTGGGCACATTTGATGTGATGACAAAATACAAACATTCCATCTTGAAGCATGTAGCAACCACGTATTGAGACATCTGAAATCCAGAATAGGGCGACAGCCGCCATCCTTTTTGGGAATGACAAAAAGTTTGGAATAAAAGCCTGAAAAGAGCTTTTGAGCCAAAGACTAGTACCAGAACTTGTTTGTGTAGTAGAAAGGAGTCTGTGAATAGACTAGCTCACTCTGGGTCCTGCGGGACCTATGGCAAAAGAGAAAAGGCTTTAAAAATCTATGCTGTAGCCTTCCAATACCACCCACAAAACCAACACAGCTTTGATGAGCCCCACAACAGGGGGAACAGGGTCAGCCTCATAGGAATACCTAAAGAAGACGGAAGAGTCCATATCCATATCATCTTCTGAATCTAATTCCTCCTCAGAAGATGCCCCAATAACCAGAGTATGCCCCTTAAAGACAAGTTCAAACTGTTTAATAGTGGGTATGGATTTCCAAAATGAGGACCCCCTTGAATAAAAGATGGAATAGCTGCTACAGATTACAACATGGATTTTCCCCTAGTAGGCTCTTGGTGAGTGCTTTATGGCCTCAGGGCCCACAGTACATGATGGACATAGAAGACCAGAATATTCCCTTGGAAGCACAGCATAGCATAGGGAATAATGAGTGAGGGGTAAGGGAGACCCCTAAATCCTTAGTCTTGGATTTCTGCATAGGATCAGACATGTCCCAGAGAAAGTGTTTAAATCTAGTAAAATTAGTTGAAAATATCCACAGTCTAAGGCAAAGCCCCCAGAAAGACCCAAGGCAGTAGTTCTCTGGTATGCAAAAAGTTAAACTGGAGAAGACAGCATAAGAGTCAGCCTCTGCATAGGAAAAGGAAGACGTAAGATGGCCACCAGAAAGGGAGCCAGGCAATCAGAAAAAAGCCATGGTAACGGGGAATTAGGAGTAATGTGTTTTTTTTCCTTTACTTGTTGCCTAGCAATGGGGGACTCTCCAGCTGTGAGTCGCAGTGCACTCCATGGAATCTTACAAAGTGAATGTTGTGAAACAACATGATGAGACAAGAAGAAAGGGCTCTCTCTGATAGTGCTAGCTTAAACTGTTGCAGAGATACTGTATGTCAAAGAAGTTTCTCCCATTACAAAGTCTACGTAGCAAAGAGGCTGCGGGTAGTCTCTGGTTCTTAAAGCAGCCATGCACTATAAACAACCTTTGGGAGGTGCCAGAGGGAGGCAAATAATGAGTGGGCTTCTGAAAACCCTTAAAGCCTCCATAACACATAAATTAGTGAGAATATGCCCAGAACAGCAGGGAAAAGGTTAAGATCAAAAACAAATGCAGCCATCTGTGACACAAGGTTAAGGAGAGAACAAGAACTAGAAATGAGTGCATAACCAACACACAGAGTTTGGAAGGCTCAGAATGAGACATACAATAAATCATGGCACTCAAAGGGTTACTCAATCTTCTGTCTTCAGTCTCCCATCTCAATAGGGCAGAATCTATAGGAGACTCCGCAATGAAGTACAGACTTATCATACAGTCAGCATCCACAGGGGAAAATGTCCATAAGCACATGTGAACTGGACAGTCCGGCTGCAGGGAAGCCAGTAATGGGAGCCTGTTTAATGGGAACTATACAGCCCCATATAGAAGAAAAAATAATAAAAGCCTAGAAAAAATAAGCACCACTGCACACTTCATCTTGGATGTGTGACACATGAATCTGGGAGTCTGAAGGCGGGACTTGAGCTGGAGGAAGAGGAGGGAGTATCCACCCCAAAGTTTGCAAGCACACTTTGTAGACCGCTCCAATAAAGTATTTATTTCTAGATAGCGCTATTTCAGCTCTGCTGCTGTCAGCTAGATCGCTGACTTCTGTGAAACGGCCTGGTGAGGGGAATTTTAGCAGGTTATATCTCTCAAACTATAAAGGTCTGAGAGATCGGACTTACAGCAATTAATTTGTTTTTTCAAATATCTTCAATAGTAAACAACGTTACATAAAACATTACTATCCCTTTAAGTGCCCTGACCCCTTGGAGGAGGGAGCTCAACCCCATGGTTCCTGTGTTCAATAATGAATGCAAGAGAAAACATTTTTAACTGTAATCATTAGCTACTACTCTTCCAAGAAAAATTACACCCTTTTGGCATGAGTTGATAAACTGTAGAGGTGCCAGACGTACAAATCTATGCCATCTATAATCTATCATTTTTCAACTATGACTTGCCCGCACTAAAATGGTTGTAACACTGAGAGAAATGAAGAAAAGATAAAGCATACATTTTAGCAGACAACAAGCCTCATCAAATAAGGGGTCATTTTTTTCAGAACATAGAACTATAGGAAAAAACACACACTTTCTTATGCATCAGTCACTTCAAAGAGGAGGGTTGTCAGACAGTGTATGTGAGAATCTGTAATTACCAGTGGGCAGTGGAACCAGGTTTGGAAGGTCAGACGATGTATGTGGGGCTCTTTGACTACTAGTAGGGCGGCAGTCAGCCAGTGTATGTGGGTATGTCTGACTACCAGTGTGCAACAGAACAAGGCTAGGTGGTCAGATAGTGCATATGGGGTATCTGTTACTACCAATGTGCACTGGAATCAAGCTGGGAATCAAAGAGTGTATGCCCACACACACACACACACACATACACGGTTTGATTTCCAGCCTTATTTTAGTGTACACTACCAGTGGGC
This sequence comes from Rhinophrynus dorsalis, assembly GCA_037306005.1. Taxonomy (NCBI): domain Eukaryota; kingdom Metazoa; phylum Chordata; class Amphibia; order Anura; family Rhinophrynidae; genus Rhinophrynus; species Rhinophrynus dorsalis. The sequence goes on from CM074722.1 coordinate 362,842,292, forward strand.
AGTGGAACAAGGCTGGGGGAGGGGAAGGGGGCAGGCAAGGGTGAATGTGACTACCAGTGGGCTATGGAACCAGGCTGAGGGGGGGCAGGGTACATGGGGGGGGTTTGGCAGCAGTGTGCATGCAACTGAGCTGGTCCAACACATTCTGTGGCATACAAAAGGTTAATGCTGTTTCTTTCATTATTTTTTATTCAGATTTCGTTGGGGAGTATCAAGGTCTGAATAAAAAAAAAAATAATGTGGGAAAAAAATGTATCCAGTGTGTGCCATAGGGATGTCCAACACATTGTAAAGCAATGCTTTGGACCGCCTGTGGTACACACAGGCTTAATTCATTTTATGTCTAAATTTTATTTTTCAGTCCTCACTGGGGGACATCACACCCCCTTCTGATGCTCCCCAATTACTGATCTCCCAGCCGATAGTGACGGGAGATCAATGCAGGTGACACAGAAACATGCTCCCCTGCTTCCACTACTACCTGAATCAGTAGGAGTGGACAGGATAAGGGAAAACTTTCTCACATCACTGGTGAACATGTCACAGGTGACCTGCATACTCCTACACGGGACTTTGGGTTGGAGTGAAGCAGGAGAGCAAGTTGCTCTCCTGCGTTACCAGTATTGATCTCCCAGCGCAATCAGCTGTGAGATCAAAAGCTGAGGGACATCAGGAGGGGTCTAAAATAAAATAATAATAATAAATAAAATAATAATAATAATAATAAAAAAAAGCAACTGTCATGTCCACCTCCTTGGACATGACATCCAGCACTAATGGATGATGTCATCTCTTGAACATAGGCACAAGAAAAAGAGTCATAGGGGGTTAAAAGGATTTTCTGGCAATAGTAACATAAGTAGGGGTTATTGTTAGGTGTTATTTCTCTTTTAATTGCACAGGACTTTGACTTGAGAACTAAAGTACAAGAACTTTGTTTTAGCAAGTGTTATAAAAGCATATTCAACATTCTTGGGACTAACTCATGGCTTCATCAGGTTCATACAAATAAACAGCTTGTTGGAGAAGGTCACCACCTCTCTCTCTATTTTATAGCCCTATCGTCATTTGTGAATGTATTTTCTTATATATTAATGGAGAATCAAACTATTATATAAAGTTATAGAACCATCTGGCTACTCTCACTGCTGGGAGATTTTTCCAATCAAAGTTATTACAGATTGAATGTATATTTAAAATTGTTAGCAGCAGTTCCAACTACTGTACAGATGTAATTTTTTTATAATGCACTCTATGGGACAGCTTCAGTCACTGGCAGTAAGGGAAAGGTACATCATCATCTGATGACAAAATATAAAATTCCAGTTTAATGTGAAAAAACGTATTATATAAAAACTCACAGGTCTGAGCTATAATAGTCTTTAAATTAATAAAAATAAATATATAATAATATTCCAGCAGTGACATTACCCTGGTTTTACTCAGCAGGAAAATCTCTATACCATGTATAAAAAATAAGTAACTTTGCTGATCCTTTAACACAACATTTCCAAATGAAATCATAAACACTAACACACACAGGACTTTTTAAAACCTTGGATGCTAGAAACATATGCAATGCATTCATGGGTTCTTGGAACACTGAACAAATATATGTTAGGTCAATACAAGGATCTCTTTTCATTCTGAGACCTAAGAAAATCACTGGGGGCCACCACTTAAGGTTACAGGAAAGGGAGTTTCATCTTCAGCAGAGGAAGGGTTCTTTACAGTAAGGTCTGTTAAATTGTGAAATTCACTTCCTTTGGATGTAGTGATGGGAGATCCAACAGCTACGTTTAAGACAGGACTACAAAATGAGTTACAAAAAGAGCCATATGCAGAAAGTAATAGTAAATTGTGAGAAATAAAACTGCACCAAAGGGGAAAATTAGAATTCCAGTTCATTTAAAAAAATGATAGTCTCCAAAGCACGGTTTTGCAATATGTTAGAGACGTCTCTAGCATTGAAGGGTTTAAAATCCCCCATTTAAAGGGAATTTGGAGGTGTTTTATTTGTCCCTATGGTGCAGTTGGTTTAGTCCAGAATTGCTCATCTTTTATCTATAACTAGTTTTAAAACCAGTGTACACGGGCCAACAAAGGCGGTGCTGCAGTCATGCGCAGTACTGACTGCCCAAACGTGCCGCGGCTCATAACGGAGCGGGGTGCTCTGAATTCAGACTGTAGTCCTTCTAGTGCGCAGAGAGGACTACGGTCTGAACTCGGAGCGCCCCAGCCACCCAGCCATCTCTACTGCGCATGACAGCTTCTGACAAACATCCTTAGTGAATTATTATATAGGATAAGGCCCTATGGGCCTCTATCCTAAGCTAAAAAGGTGCAATTCTGGAGACAACCAACTATGCCATAGGGGAGAAACATACATTTCCCCTGATTTAACCCTGTGAGTGCCAGAGGGGTACTCAACGCATTGCTTTGCAACGCGTTGTGTACCCCTCTGGCACTCAAGGAGTTAAATTAGGCTTTTACCCCTTTGAATGCTAGATGGGTCTCTGCTGCACTACTTCATAATGTGTTGGAGACCTCTAGCCCTCAAGGGCTTATAAACTTTTTTTAAAGGGATAGTAACACTTAATATATAATAACATTTATATTCACGCTTGAACGGTTATAACTTTTGAATAATACCCGTCCCAGCAGTGGGAGTGCCCTTGTTGTACTCAGGAGGATATACCTTACAATATTAACCTTACTATTTATTATGTTACAATCACTTTAAATGAACAGGATTTGGGGAATTTGTATTTCTGGGATATCCTGTAGGAAGGATGACCTTGAATGTCTTTTTTTCAACTCAACAATGTAATAAAACTATGCAGTATCTCTAGCAGCTAAGGCATAAATAAGACTGAACACGAACAGGTCTATTTGGAACACTAACTTCTCCTAATAATAACCTTAATCTGAGCAGAGAAGCCTAATAGCCTCTTGAATGAGTTCTGCAAGGATTAATTCTCCAAAAATGAATCTTTAATTAACATTTGATATCAAGTTCATGAAGCATAAACGAGTCTCTTATTATCTACTGCACAACTAAAAGACCCCAACCTCCTCCAACTAAAGTGCTCTTAGAAAGTCTTCAGTGGCAGGAGTTTGGATCTATGAGATTCATCATTAATTAACCCGTTGAGTGCCAGGGGGTTATCCAACACATTGCTTTACAATTATATTGGCTATACATCAGGCACTCAGAGGCTCAAATATTAATTTTGGATAACTGATACATACAGAACGGATTCACAGTGACCATGATGAGAATGTGTTAGTGTTAACTCTGGCACTTCAGGAGTTAAGATACTCTGCTCTTTGTCAAAAAGCACCTTCCTTTTTTTTTTTTTGTATCAAAACTCAGGGGCTTTTTCGGAGTCTCACAGACACATACTTTGTCAAGTATGTGCCTGTGTATGTGTTAAACCTTTGTGCTCACAGGATTATACACTGCTACAAGGATGTCAATAATTTTATGCAAACTTTGGAAAATAACACTGATCAAGTTTCTTCTGCTTTGTAAACATAAGTGTGTGTGTATATTAAATACACTGTGCAAAGGATGGAGGGACAGATGGATGGGAGAGACATGCAAGTGTGAGGGACAAATGTAAAATGGAGAGGTGTGCAATGAACAAGATGCACAGGAGGAGAAATCTAAAAGGGAATGCAAGGAACAAGAGGAATTAAACTATGAAATTTCTAACTGTATTCATTAGCTACTGCTCTTACATGAAAAATGGCAACCCACTGGTATGAGTTCACATATTGTAGGGGGTGCCAAAAGCACAAAACTATACCTACCTGTTTTCTATTTTGAAAATGGCTGCCTGTAGTAATTTCGTATCTACTAGACATACTTCTTCAGGGTTTGTATTTTATTTTCCCCTATAGAAGTATCTCTAATAGATACGAAACATGTAGGAATATTACAACCCCCATAATAGATTGTCATTATCACGTAGATCACTATTCATATAAGATAGCTGAGTCACATTTGTCTTAAAGATGGGAGGTACAACTGTTAAGAGGATCTTACGGACCATTCAGGAGACGCAGTCTGCAACTAAATTGCATCCTAACGACTCAAATCGCTTTGGACTATAACTAGTTTTAAGACTATAAAGACGGGAGAGACATTGATCTAGGAACAACATTGTATCTCTACCTGTAATTTACACTGAATGTCTAACACGAAGTGATCAAGACGGGAGAGACGCCTATCAAAGGAAACACGCTGAGTCTCTGCCCACAGTGGAACATTATTTATTGCATCACTGGTAATATAATGCTATACAGCTATACCATCTTTCTGAAACAACATACAAGAAAGACTTTGTTATTACAGACTAATTCCTCCTGTATACCTGCCCGCTGACATTCTTAGCTAGTCTCTTAAAGTGACTATTATCCACGTGATTTTTAAGTGAATTAACTTTTACGTTTATTAACTTCTATATAGCGCTATTAACTACTATTTAGGTTCATTATTATATTTTATATTAGTTTATGTAACAATCTTTTTTTATATGTTTATTAATAAATATTGTATCCTTTAGTGGATCTAGCACTCTCCCTTTATTTATTTTCTATTAGTATTTTTTTCTGTGCACTGTCAGATATTAAAGTGATAGGAATCATAGATTTACAGGGTTGGCAGAATCTTTGGTGTCATTTCCTATATTAGTTAGTTTGTTTTATATATATATTATATGATATGCAAGGCATACCATTTTGGAAAATATTCACACGCATCAAATGAGGGGTTGTATGCCTTTCTACCCCTAGGCTGGTGTGCACCTATATTTTCACAATGCGATGCTATAGGAACAAATATTTGTTAGACATTTCCACCACTTATAATATACTAAAATCTTGGAAAACCTGCTACTAGCCTGGGAAAATGGTACCTGTGACAGGGTACAGGGGTTACTGATTGGTAGACCGAGGGTTAAGAGATTTATCCAGCCAGACAAAAAGATAATAAATTGCACACAGAGGTCATGGCTCACAAACATAGGACAACAATTATAGGCAAACAAACAGGGGTAAAACATAAAAACTACAAACTTCTGCTGTTCTCTTCTTGGTGTGCCAGCAAAGTTGCACAGATTGCCAGGGGTTACATATAATACTCACAGTCCACTTTAGCTTTATGCTGGAGCTTATACATAGTCCCACTAGAGGCAGAAGTGGGCATCCTGCCCACTACACATGCTTCTGGATTTCTTGAAAGTTCCTTGTATCTTTAAGTCCTGACAGAGGAGCTGGGAACGGCATCCTAACAGATGATCCCCTGCCACTTTCTTTAGTCTTGGGTCATAAACACCAAAGTTTAGCTTTCTGGCCACAGTCCTTGTGGTGGGAACAGCAGGGTACTTTCTGTGGCTGTAGCTGCCTTGACTTACAGCCCACAACTGAAAAGGGCACCTGGCCACTGCAGTGCCCGCTCACTCCACTCTTCTGGTGAGGGCACTCACCAGTCCCAGTTTCCCCAGTACGCCTTTAGAATGCCCATGGACCCTAGGCCTCCCACCATTATGGAGAGGCCTTCTCTCCTGTTCCTACATATTTTTCAACTCTCTCCCTCTCTTCCTATCCTTTTTTCTACCCATCCCCTACAGGATCTGATGTCACAGGTAACATTTTCAAGTTCTCTTTTTGCTTAGCCTGATTTAAGGGGGAAGGTATACACGTTCCACACACAGATTTGCCCTACACTCCTCTATCTGACCAACACTGGCTATCTCATAACACAATCTCTGTGGTCAGCTAGACTGGTTGGTACCATTCCTCTGTACATCATACACACTAACTAACCCATTCAATGCTGGTAAATGGCCAACACTCTCTAATGCATGCACACGCAGGGGACAGTAATGTTTTCAAGAATGGGAACACATATGAAACAATGGAGATAACGGAAAACAGACAGGGTTCATCTCAGGGAGACAACCATTCCGTCACAGTCCCCCATTTGTGTGGGCTAACATACCGTATGACGGTGCCAGGAATAATAACCTACATCTGCCACTTTTCTTTTTTGTAATGACCTGCCTGCATTAAAATAATCATAACCATTACACATTTGTAAAAAAGGTAAGTCAGATATGCCATTCTGGGAAGTAGACATTCACCCCCCATCAAATGAGGGGTCACCTTCCTTTCTACCCTTAGGCTGTGTATTCTATAGGAAAAAAATAGAGATCTTTCATTTCTACCACTTAAAAAAAATAAAGATAGCTTTGAAAAACATAGGATGTCCACATGGGTCAAGTCCTGGGGAAAAAAGTGTGGAAACTCACCCAAGATCCCCCCCAAATAAATATGTATGGCTCAGGTCAAGTGTATGTCTCTCTATACATGTGTGTGTGTGTATCATTGCATGTATGAGTGTGTCTATCTCACCCTAAGTATGTCAGTGCAGGTGTGTGGGAGTTTCTGTGTCTATATGTCTGTTGCATGTGTCTGTCTCTATCACTGTTGAATGCATGCACACACTGCCTCCCATCATCTCCACATTGCCCTCACATTGCCCCCATCATCTCCACATTGCCCCCATCATCATCTACATTTTGCCCTCACATTGCCCCCCATCAGCTCCATATTGCCCTCACATTGCCCCCATCAGCTCCAACTTGCCCCCCATCATCTCCACATTGCCCTCACAACTTCCCCCATCAGCTCCATATTGCCACCCATCAGCTCCAACTTGCCCCCATCATCTCCAACTTGCCCCCATCATCTCCACACTGCCCTCACATTTGCCCCCATCAGCTCCAACTTGCCCCCCATCAGCTCCAACTTGCCCCCCATCATCTCCACATTGCCCTCCATCATCTTCATATTGCCCTCACAAGCTCACATTGCCCCCCATCAGCTCCATATTGCCCTCACATTGCCCCCATCAGTTCCATATTGCCCCCCATCATCTCCATATGGCCCTCACAAGCTCACATTGCCACCCATCAGCTCCATATTGCCCCCCCATCAGCTCAATGTTGCCCTCAGATTGCATGCCCCACACATTGTCCCCAACCAGCTCAATATTGCCCTCACATTGCCCCCATCAGCTGCAACTTTCTTCACATCATCTCCACATTGCCCCCATCATCTCCCTCCATCAGCTCCATATTGCCCTCGTCAGCTCCAACTTGCCCCCCATCATCTCCACATTGCCCCCCATCATCTCCATATTGCCCTCACATTGCAACCATCAGCTCCAACTTGCCCACCATCATCTCCATATTGCCCTCACATTGCCCCCCATCAGCTCCATATTGCCTTCCACCATCTCCACATTGCCCCCATCATCTCCATATTGCTCTCACAAGCTCACATTGCCCCCCATCAGCTCCATATTGCCTCCCCCCCATCATCTCCATTTTGCCCTCACACTGCCCCCCATCAGCTCCATATTGCTCTCACAAGCTCTTATTTCCCCCCATCAGCTCCATATTGCCCTCACATTACCCCCCATCAGCTCCATATTGCCTTCCACCATCTCCACATTGCACCCATCATCTCCATATTGCCCTCACAAGCTCACATTGCCCCCCATCAGCTCCATATTGCCTCCCCCCCCATCATCTCCATATTGTCCTCACATTGCCCCCCATCAGCTCCATATTGCCCTCACAAGCTCACACTGCCCCCCATCAGCTCCATATTGCCCTCACATTGCCCCCCATCAGCTCCATATTGCCCTCACAAGCTCTTATTTCCCCCCATCAGCTGCATGTTGCCCTCACATTGCCCCCCCGTGTACGTTTCCTACCTCCCTGGTGGTCCAGCGGTGTGGCAGGAGAGGTCTGTGCCTCCTTTGGCACAGTCCTGTAGCTGCTGGAAGCTCCGGCGCTGTCTTCTCTTCATGAATGCAGAGCGCTGGGAGATTATGTAATCTCCCAGCACTCTGCATTACCAAAGAGCCCATGAGGGAGCTCAGCAGCTACAGGTCTGTGCCGAAGAAGGCACAGACCTCACCGTTCCTGCTGTGTAAAATGTACAGAAACGCCGTTGCCATGCTTTCTTGCAGGACTTGAGCCCTGGATATCCAGCTGTAATCATTAGATACTGCTCTTTCAAGAACAATTAGACCCTGTTGATATGAGTTGACATACCAAAGCGGGTGCCAGTAGCAGACATTTACACAAAGTGCAATCTAGCATTTTTCAAATATGATTTGCCGGTACTAAAATGGCTATAATAAGGTAGACAAGGCATACAATTTTCGAAAGTAGACAACCAACCGCATCAAATGAGTAATCACTTGTCTTTCTACCACTAGATTAGTGTGAATCTATTTTCAAAATGTGCTGCTACAGGGAAAAAAAAAACACTTTGAAACACATCACTTCAAAAGATACTAAAATGGGAATTCCTAGTGTATTCAGTGCCTACTGTAAGGGTACCCCATTGGCATAGGCTGACATACCACAGTGGGTGCCAAGAGCATGGCTACCAGTGGAACAAATATGGGGAAGAGAACAGTGTATTTGTGATTCTGTGGCTAAAAGTTGAATGCTGGGGGAAGGTGGGGTCAGACAGTGTTTGTGGGAATCTGCGATTACCAGAGGGCAGTGGAACCAGGATGGGGGTGGGGTCAGACAATTTATGTAGGGTTCTTTGTCTACCACTGTGCAAGGCTGGGGGGAAGGAGGGACAGTGTATATGCCAAACTGTGACTATCAGCGCACAGAGATAATTATTTTTTATTATTATTGTTCCATCATTCAAACAGGATTCAATAATACCTATAAGACACTGAAATCCGTTCCAGTTGCCCCATCTTGCCAGCCAGACTATGAGCATCTGAAAGTATATCTTTTAGGTCTCTGCCACTGTGGCTTGTTATCAGGCTGTAACATAGGCACCTTCATATTAGCTGAACTAGCCCCTGACCCGCATTCCTAGTTTTAAAGTCTACTTCAACTGTCTAACCATCCTAACCCCTAGCACAAAATCCCCCTTCCACTAAAGTGCAATCAATGACTACTATAAAGATTTCCTACAAGGGAAAAGACATTCTAGTGCTCTAGAAGCTCACATCCCTCCTGCTTACACCAAGTCTTTAGCCATGCACTTAATATCCTAACCTCCTTCCTCTCTGGTGCAGAGCATGGCATTAGACATCTACACATCTCCAACACATTGCTTCTCAAAGCATTGGAGAGGTCTGTATCATCCAAGGGATGAATTGAAAAATAAAGAACAAATAAACCTATATGATAAGTTATATATGAAATCTTATTAGGCATGATAGGTACATGCTGCACAATAATACCTTCAATTTATTTTGACAGTAATATTATGCATCCAGAAACGGTCATTGTGAGTCATCACTTCCCCATTGTGCAAGGTCAGGAGCTGGGGAAACTGGTTCCATTCACTTGTGGCAGATTTATCCAAGCTGCTTTAGTCCTGTCTGCAGGTACATCACTATATAAACCAGGGCTAGTCAGTGGTCAAACAGCTGATTACCCTGGTTTACAGAATGCTGTACAGTTGATCTCCACCTGGTCTTCTTCTAAAAGTTATAATTCATGTAACAGAACTGCATAACCTTGGGCTGCTAAGAAGTTCACTTGTTTTCAGAGCAGCACTTTGTTATTGGAAGGTGTGGGAAGGAACAAAGAGTAGGTAAGAGCAGCTTTTGAGATGCTTTAATACATACAGTTATAAATTAATGTGTTGTTCAATATATGTTTTAGGGTAGCTCAGTACACGTTTCATCAATTAAAAATAGCTCCTGTTAAAGAAAAGGTTGGAGAACCCTGGTGATGGAGCAGTTACTGTCATGTTCTGTGGAGAACCGTAGTCAGTGGCTGACCTCTCCCACAGAATGCAGTGGAATAACTGTTTGTACACCAGTCTGCACTGTTAATATATAATTAAAAACTGTAATAACTTTGGAACAAAGCATCTCCTCAGTGGGACAACCCTTGTTTTAGTTGGCTCAAAAAGCCATATAGTTCCCCTCTGCTTTAAAATGCATTTAAAATCTTTCTTTTGCACTCAAAGTGTTAACAACCTTTGAAGGAAAATTATGAAGGAATGCCAAAAATATAAGAATACTTTTTTTTAAGGATCCTCTTAACTTCAGTAACTTAGTCCTGTTAATATTTGCAGTAAAAGCAGTTATACTGTTGTTGTATGAAGACAGCAAGAGTAAAAATTCCAGAGCAAACCAACTGCGTCAAAGAGGACAGCTCCACAATAGATCATCTTTAGAACAAATCACACAACTGCAAACAGACTCCACACAAAGCCAAAAACACTATTGGACAGATGCACTAAGGTGTGATAAAGAAGTGATAAAGTGGAGGAAAATTCTCCAGTGATATCACTTCTCCAATTCCTGTGTTATTCTACAGAGCCAATGCACTAAGACTTCTCAAGTGTGATAGATCTTCATGCATAGGTTCCATAGAATAACATAGGAACTGGAGAAGTGATATCACTGGAGAAGTTATCTTCACTTTATCAGCTCTTTATCACCTTTTAGTTCATATCCACTTATGAATGGCACTGCACAAAATGTCCACACTCACAGAAACCACATATGAAGACAATGATTTGGCCACTGAAATAGGGCCAATATGTACTACTTCAATTTGCTTTAAGTGCATTTATGTAAAAATAGAATTTAAGTTTAAATCCTTTTAATGTCAAAGGGGGTGTGCTACTCATTGCAAAGCAACTGGACAACCCTCTGGCAATCAATGGGTTAAAAATGGCAGACAAACAGCCGGGGGCCCAATTACAGCGGTACAGAGTGTGCAGTTGTGCCAAGGCTTGGCATCAGTCCAGGGGCCTAATATGTTTTAGGTACCATTGGGAGAACATTTTTCGGTTAGGGACCCAAAGTAATGTTTGCCCAGGTGCCCACTAGTGAATACCTGCACTGCTGCAGACAATGCAAAACACAATTAGATTTTTTTTTATTTTAAGAAGCAACTGCCAGACCAAAATTGCTCATATCTTAAGCCCCACCTTTTTATTCATTGCAGAACTTCTCCACCTGTGGACAACAGAGAAGAACTTGAATCAAAATGTCTGGAAGCAGAGGGAGGCGAAAACTGGTTCGCCACAGATAGACTGGGATCAGAAATTCAGGTCTTACAGGGCCAGGACGGAGCAATCAGAATGACATGAGCTCATTCATCCTGATTTTCCTCAACACCTTGAAGAGCAGAGAAATTGGGGAAAACACATACACCAAAGGAAAATGCCATGGAATGAGCATTGAGTCCATCTTGATAACTAGAGGATCCAGGACCTGGCACAGACCTGAGGAATCTTGTGATTCAGCCAGAGGCCATCCGAAGGACAGATGATGCCTCTGAAGCCACCAACGAAGGACCACCTTCATCCTGTGAGACAGACTGTTGTCTGGACCAACTCAATGGGTTAAAGGGACTAAGGGAACCCCTGAAGCCTTAGGCCGGGAAGAATAGGCTGCTGGGAACTGTAGTTTCCTATGTTTAAATGAATGGGTGGCTCTCCAGCCATCGCTAAACTCCACCCCATTCCACCGCTCTGATATTGGGGTGGGTCCCACGAGGCTACAGTAATCATGGTGTAAGATTACAATCACCCTTAGACCCCTTACAGCCTCAAGAACGCACACACAGTGGCAAGAGAAGTCCTGTGACAGTGTTCTATATTGCATCTGATATGGCTGCCTCACATGCCCATTCTTACAGGCACACTGATAAAGAAAAGTGAAAAATTCTGGAAAAAAAACTAATAAGTTAGCAAAAGTTACTAAATAGGCAGCACTGCAAGTCATTCTTTACACTAGTTTGGGACTTTTTATACTGGCCGACATTGGACTACAAGTCTGCAAGGATCCGCAACGGCCCACACAAATGTAGCATATGCCACAGAATCATGGGGTGAGCTAACCTGAAGTGACTCTGGAAATCACGAACATCCAGCGAACATCCTGTGTATAGAAACAAGGGATTCCAGCACATCGCACAGCACAAGAATGGGCTCTTATTCCAGCATCCACGCAGAGGACATGCAAACACTGTGGATCCCCTTGTTGAATAAACCTGTAAGACGCTGAATCACGACTGCACGAGTGTAATGGTACATCTGTACCATAACTCACTTATGTATTTACTTTTCTTCCGGTTCTGTGTTTTAATTATATTTGTTGCTGAACATCTGTCAAAGATTTACTTCATTATACCAATGTACAGGTACATCTTGTATTTTTTATTGCATACTTACTGATTATTATTTTACTAATGTAAAAGCCTGTGTACACGGGCCAAGGTCGGGGTAATGTTAGCCTTTTAAGTGCCAGAGGGGTATGCAACGCATTAAGCAATCCGTTGCATACCCCTCTGGCACTCAAAAGGTTAAGTGGCCACTACCTCACTGCTCCACGCGATGCAGTCTTGTATCATCTCATAAACAGTAGAGACTGCCCCAACGCATGCAGTCTCTACTGCGCATGACAGCTTCTGACAAAGATCCTAGCGAATTATTATATAGGATATGCTTTATATCTCATTGCAGTTGCTTATAGATTTGTTCCACATGGAGATCGATCTCTTACTGGTTCGATTTCTAATAAATTTTGCATTTTTATTATATAACTGTTTACTTGACATACTGCATGTAGTACCCCATTTTTCTTTTTGTTTTTCTCTCTTCACATTGAAGAGCTGCTTCCCACCATTCGGTCTCAAATTACAGTTGGAAAGGGTATCCTTACTGGACAGAACTTTGCCTGCTTGCATATACCCCCTTCTGTGACTATCCTCCACATGTATTTGCATTCAATAAAGTATCCCCCTCCCGCCCCTTCTACTGATGTAACACCGCTCAGCTTAGAGCAGCAGGGAGTGTCCAGGTAGATTGCAGAGAGGTACAACCTTCAATTAAGATAAGGGAAAAAGCTGAAAAACCTGTCAAGGGGGGCAGGGTTTTCATTGTTCTCAATGTATGAATATTGACCCTTGATGTGAGCTGTCTGGTTTATGGACTGGATTCCATATCTGAGGAGTGAGGGATTACACTAGGTAAAAGGGGAGGGAGGCGGAAACTTTATCATTCAATTACTCTTGAACTACAATGCTCACAGTAATGAAATAGCACTCCCTATGGCTCAAATACTATGAAGATTAATTGGAGCTACTGTTTTTGTGAAACATTATTATCACATTAAGCTTGTTTGGGTGAGATAGTTGGAACATGACAGGTCCACTTTAAATGTACAGCAATGAGCATGCCCAGTACACACTTGGTTGAGAAAAAGACATTCAAGCACAAAGAATGTTTAATTGCCAAAAATGAAAAATTAAACAAATAATCCATAAAGTCTGTGAAGTGCACTTGAGCTTTAATCAAAAGTGGTAGTAATACAAAAAAGGTAAAAACACTTTTGTTTAACCCCTTAACGACGGATGACTTACCAGGTACGTCCCGCAGAAACTGTCACTTAGTGACAGAGGACGTACCTGGTATGTCACGGAAGTCCGGGTCTCCATGCGGCTGCACGCCGCTCGGAGACTCCGGACTTGTTTGAAAAAAAAAAAAAAAGAAAATGTTCGGCGGGCTTTAAAGTGACAGCCGCGTACGAACACGGCTGTCACTAAGGGGTTAAGTCAGCATTACATTTCTCAATCAGGAGAAAAGAATCATGGAAAATCACAGGTAAAGTTCTGAGAACATCAACTCCAAGCCTTCTCTGTGCTTTGTTTTCATTATGTTAATTCTCACGTTATGTATCAGGTCATCAACTAAGCACAAGGTGGGGGGGGGGGGAGAAGATGGTCAGTGAACTTGAATTTCCCTGCATATATTCATGTAAGTGAGAGCTGTAACATTTTCTTAACCCCTTGAGTGCCGGGGGAGTCCAATGCATTCTACGCATTCCTAGGCAATGTGTTGGACACCCTTCTGACATTCATATGGTTATTAAACAAAAATATTGTGCCTTATAATATATCTAGACCCTGTTAAAGGGGAACTCTCACCTCTATTAATGTTGTCTTCATCTTAATGTTCCCTTTGAGCAACTAAGCGGACTGCCACTGTTTATAGAGGACGGAGCACATGAACAGGCTCAGTCTCTGCCTGTACCTGGATGCACATTTGCAACAGAGCGCCAGGTCACATGTCGGAATCCTCCTTTATTGGTGGAGATGGGAAGGAGGCAATACTCGGGGAGGGGAAGATACAAAGACTGGCAGGCTGAGGTACAGAGCTGTACCTCAGCCTGTTCTGAACGGACATCACCTGCTTATCTTTACAAGGCAAAATCTCAAGCAATACAGCATTACATGAAAATAAATATATAAAAAAATAACGGATTACAGATTCACTCAAAGGAAACAATAAGACGAAGACAACTTTAATAGAGTTGAGAGATCCCCTTTAACCATCTGAGTGTCAGAGCGGTGTGCAATGGCACTCAAAGGTTAAAACCTTTCCAATGTTAGTAAAAGAGAATTATATAGGGAATTGTGCTAGTAAAAAAAAATAAATAAGTATATCACCAAAGACTGATATATTACCTATCAGATCAACAGACAGATCTATATTCTTTACGATCCACTCAAACCACTCTGTTAAAACTGCATGATCGACTTCTGGCATCTTCCCACTGTAAAATACACAAAGGGCAAGAGGGTTAATGGAAATATTCCACTCTACAAAGTCTCAGCAAATCACGCAATAACATTCCTGATGAAGCCAAGTGTTAGAGATACGTGTTGGGAGGATTGTTCTGAGAGGTCCTGTGTGTAAGCCTTCTTTTCCCTATTTACACCCTTTATATTAAAAGATTTTTATTCCTTACAAATAGGAATACCTCATTATTGTATGGGTTAATTCTTTAGCACTATTTTTTGCACTTTATTAGCACTATGCATTGTTTATTTTGGTATGTGTTATCTTTACTGTTTGATACACAAATGCTTCTTATACAAATAATACAGGTGTATTAATAGGGGATTATACATCTATTTAGAGGATCCAATACTTATTACTGTATTTGTTGTGCCTATATTTTGGAATTATCCATTCATGTATAGAACCTACAAGACACATATAAATCATACTTACAGGGTCCATACCAAATAGTTTCGTGATACTTCTTCAGGGCTTGTTTTTAATTTCACTTTTAACTTAGATAGGTTTGTTCAGTATGTAGGTACTCACCATATATTGAGGTAACCATGACGGGTTGGTGAGCTTATATCTTTTGGCCAAAATATAACTAAATCCTCAATTTTATTTATATAGAGTTATTATAGATTCTTAGCACAGGGCACATTATAGCACTATTGTGGGGAGTAGCGCAGGGATTCTTTTTGTTTGTTTGTACTTGTACTTTAAGCCTTAGCTTAAATTCTTGGGGGGGGGGCTGGAGAACCCTTCTAGTCCTTGCAGCCTTCTATACACTAGTTATTAATTATTTGCACTATATGTATCACATGGATATATTAAGGTTAGTTAGCGCTTGGAGCTTTTTTCTTGTTTGTTCTTTCTCCACAGCTCTTTATAACAGCTTCTAACCTTTCTATCTGATTATGAACACATTAGTTACATTTTTCACTTATTTTTTCACATATTTTGTATCACATTGCCTTTAAATTCATATCCCTTTAAGTTGGGATCAATTTGATTTTTCAGCTCACATTTCCCTGTCTACTTGTGAATAGTAATTCCTCTATAGGCCTGGAGGTGGGAACGATTTGCCTATATAGGAGGGCTGGAGTGTAAACAGTCCTTTTGGATGGCCACCCACATCCCAGGCCTGTAACAAGCTTTTTATATGTTAGGTGAGTCCCACTTTATACTTGTTTTTAATTGCACACGTGTACATTTTATATATGTTCAGAGAACCTACAAGACATGCATAGATCATACGGTCCATACCAACTAGTTTCGGAATACTTCTTCAGGGCTTGTTTTTAATTCCACTTTTAACTTAGATAGGTTTGTTCAGTATATTAGTGTAGGTACTCACCATATATTGAGGTACCGTGGCGTGGTTGGTGAGTTTATATCTTTTGGCCAAAATATAAGTAAATCCTCAATTTTATTTATATAGAGTTATTATAGATTCTTAGCACAGGGCACATTATAGCACTATTGTGGGGAGTAGTGCAGGGCTTCTTTTTGTTTGTTTGTACTTATACTTTAAGCCTTGGCTTAAATTCTTGGGGGGCTGAAAAACCCTTCTAGTCCTTACAGCCCTCTATACACTAGTTATTAATTATTTGCACTATATGTATCACATGGATATATTAAGGTTAATTAGCGCTTGGAGCTTTTTTCTTATTCATTGGCTTTACCCACTGACTTCTCGGTTGTTGTTTTAAGTGATTTTAATACAATTGTTCTATTTTTTTATACCAACAAAATATTTTGAGAACTTTATACATATATGTGACCCTCTTGAATGCCTCCTATTTAAGACCATCTGTTTGGTTAGGGGGTATCTGTGACACCACCTGGTTAAATTATAGTTTTTTGGAGAGCACAGCATTACTTTCAATGCTCTGTTGGTCCCATTATTATATCTATACCATTGCCTTACTATCTTAGTAAAGAAAAAATTCTACCCTACAATTATAAAATAATTTTTTTGGGTCACTAGCCTTCAAATTATTTCATACTCTTGTGAAGGAAGACAAGGTTGTAAAGAGTGTCCCTGGGCAACACATGTAAAGTCTGCAAATCTTCAGTGTAAAGAGGAAGAATGGTGTTAGAGGGGCTGATGTACTAAAGAGAACTGGGGAGAGATGCACTACGATGTGATCATTTCCAGTGTGGTACATTCTCCATTTCCTGTTATTCTGTGAGGTCTATGCACTAATACTTTTCCAACATGAGTGCATAAGACCTACAGAGTAAGATAGGGATTGGAGAGTTTATCCCACTGGTAAGTTTGTCTCCTCTGTATCACCTTTTTAATCATACCTTAGTGCACCTCTCCTCAGTTCCCTTAGTACATCAGCCTCCAGGAGTGTCCCTGAATAAAAGGGAGACAATACTAATTAGAGAGTGGCTATCTTCTTGAGAAAAAAATGGTTAAAGTAACACAAACACTTAGAAATGAAGTGACGTTACACAGTTAAATACAGTACACTTCATGCTAGTATCTGTCAAAATTCTCAATTTCTTTTCCGAGGCCTAAGATGTAGGTTACATAGAGAACAGCTAGTCCTGCCTTTTTCAGGGCTCCAAACACCATAGCAATTATTATAATGTATTTAAAAAGTGGCAAATCGATTCTCTAGTGCTGTACAATAGTTCAACAAGACATTAGAAGAAAGTACAATGGGGTCCATTAAGGAACGCTGACGATGTGATCTAAAAATGGACTGAGATAACAGCCTGAATACAAAATAGTAGGAACTCATCACAAAATTAACTGACTTTCACTTCCCTTTCTCATAACAAACAGAACACAACATTTGAATAACTGATCTCGAAATAGGATAAATGACATTGCTTTAAAGGGATAGTAATACTTCATTTTAACTTTATTTTATTTTGTAGGCATTAAAAAAACATGAAGAATGATATAAGTCTTATCTCTGAAACCTTTATGGTTTAAGAGATATTCACAAACAAAGTATCCCCCCCCTGTTCAACCAGATAAGAAGGGAGATGCCCAGGTAGACTGCAGAGAGGGACAATCTTCAATTAAGATAATGGAAAAAGCTGAAAAACTTTTCAAGGGGGGAAGGGCTTTCATTGTTTTCATACAAAGAAAATTGTCCCCTTCTGTTATCTGTCCTGTCATACAACCAGACTCACATCTGAGAAGAGATGGCTTACACTAGGTAAAAGGGGCGGGAGGGGAACTTTGCTTGTGAATATCTCATAAACCATAAAGGTTTGAGAGATAAGACTTATATCATTCTTCATGTTTTTTTAATGCCTACAAAATAAAATAAAGTTAAAACGAAGTGTTACTATCCCTTTAAAAGCAAATTTAGGATTATATTTTTGGGGATTTAACATATGGAAAATTCATTTGTAGATATGCCAGCTCAAAGTAGGCTATTTAACCCTTGAGTGCCAGAGTGATACCCAACACATTGCGTTGCAATGTGTTGTATACCTCTCTGGCACTCAAAAGGTTAAACTTATATCAAGCCATTTCATTTTAAGATGTCTGTGCTTCTTTAAGGGCCAAATGAACAGACGCCCCATTTAAATTAATGGCAAGTTTGGACGTTTTGGATTGCCCCCTGTGGTATAGATGGGCTTACTCCAGAGTTGGCGCAATCCCCCTTAAAACACCAGTCTCCCAGTTTCTACAACATGAATGTACGCAGACTCACATGACTGACTTTAATGTCCAAATCTTCTGTGTAACCAGCCTGATAGAAACATTCCCTATATCCATGAGGATTTAAATGGGGAGTTTAACCCCTTGAATGCTAGAGAGATCCACATTATGAAGATTTGTGCGTTACACTTTGCACTGTAATTTCAAATAGATTCAGGCTGTAAAGGCATAGAATGGTGTATTAAGAATAATAGGAACAATTCTGGAGTAAACCAGCTACATAACAACACAATGGACACAACAACCCCATTTATATAAATTCAAGGGGTTAAAATCTTCATATAAATCAATGGGAATATGTATTTGTCCCCAACAGTGTAGTTTCTTTCACCAGGAATTGATCCAGTTCATCTTACTACATCGGCTTCAAGATATAATTTATTGAAAATTTGTCGCTGTAAGAGTCAGATTGGAAATCCCCAACTAAAGGTCATATAGCAAACACACTGATGCTTACTGTACATAGTTATTATTAAAAAAAGAAACTGATGTACAAGGAACAACAATTAAAAAAAAAAAAAGAGAAGAGAACCCATTGTTGCCAGCAACGACTCATCTAGAAGTAAAGGCTTGGTCATATCGGAGACTTTCTCACAGCATTTTCAGCATGTGAATAAAAAATCCACACAACATAAGTTTGTATTAATGGAACATGTGTTTAGTACTGGAGACCCCATCTCCAAAAGGCTACAGATATTCTGGAGAGGGGGGTGCTACAAAAATGGTGAATGGTCTACAGGATAAATAATATCAGGATAGACTAAAAGAGCTAAACATTTATAACTTGGAGGAGAGAAGAGACAGAGAAAGAGGGGATATGATAAGAGACATTCAAATACATGTGCAGGAGGGAAGTAGAAATGGACAAGATGTAGGTCTAAAACTAGAGGCACTGAGGTTTAGATGTAATGTAAGAAAGTTTTATTTCACTGAGGGAGTGGTAGATAAGTGGAATAGCCTACCAGCAGAAGTGGAAGGTAGAGGTTAATACAGTTAGGGAGTTTATGTATGCATGGGATAGGCATAAGGCTGTCCTGAACATAAAACAAGACCAAGAACCAAATAAGGTTTGAAGTTTTTACAGTACGAAAAATGAGAAGACTAGATGGACCAAATGTTTCTCATCTGACGTCAAAATCCAAGTTTCTATGTGAGGCTATTAAATTGGCAATTTTCTCAGAGAATGTCTCATGGCAAGGCAGTTTTCTGCAACTTTTGTTGGCAGCTCAATAATGCACCATCAAACGATATGGTGTCAGTGGGATTACAAAGAAATCACACAAACAGCACTGGCCTTTGTTTCCAGCATACATCTATTCTGTTTATACTGAGAGCAAAGGATGCTGGGAGAAAAAAAGTTATTTCAACAATCTCAAGTAAACACACAAGAAAAGAGGATTTTAGTCTTACCTGTTAAATCCATTTCTCTTAGTCCATACAGGTTACTGGTAACTCTGGGAGGCGATCCTCCCCTTAGTAGGCAGGAACAAATTCTCATAGTGTATGCAGGGGGTGAAGACTCCCTTCCCTCCTTGGCTGCAACTAGCCAATTAGCTCTAGAAAGATTTGAGACACTAAGATGACTAGATAGAAGAAGGGAAGAAGACTCCTGTGAGCATGACCCCAAAGGACCCCCACGGTCTGCCACAGGAGAGCCAAGCATGGTCTCTTGACAGGGTGGGAGACCAGTAACCTGTATGGACTAAGAGAAAAGGATTTAATAGGTAAGACTAAAATCCTCTTTTCTCTGTCGTCCAATACAGGTTACTGGTAACTCTGGGATGTCCAACCATTAGGTTTCCCAGAGGTGGGAAGAAGGCAAGGACAGGGAGCAAGGCCCACAAAGTCACAAGAACATATATGAACCATCAGATCAGAGATAGCCCAACAACTACTGAAGTGTCAACGGACACAAAACAGAGGTAACAGCACCCCAGGAACGTTACACAGCACACTGAACTAGAACCAACAGGGTTCAACAGAGAAGGAAGCACTAAGAACCAAGGAAAATCCTAGACAGGCAATACTGTTTCCAGGATTTTCCTCCCAAAGCTTGCATCAGCCGGTAGTGCTTCGAAAAGCTGTGCACAGACGACCAAGTAGCCGCCTTGCATAACTGTTCAGCGGAGGCCTGATTCTTGTAAGCCCAAGAAGCCCCAATAGAACCTTCCTGTTGTGTCTCGTTGCCATCAGGTCGATGTAAGGGGGACCCCATCCCTGAACAATGAGTTGAAACACCAGTGGATGCAACTCCCACTCTCCACTGTCCACTGTGTGTCAACTGAAGAAGTCCGCCATGATGTTGTCTATGCCTGGAATGTGCACTGCGGATATAGCTGGCACGTGATCCTCTGCCCAGGACAAAATAGCCTTGACCTCTAACCAAGCAGCGAGACTTCATGTTCCGCCTTGCTTGTTCATGTACGCCACGGCCGTGGCGTTGTCGGACTCCACTCTGAATGGACAGTCTTCTAGCTGAGAAGTACAATGTCTCAGGGCATGAAATATCGCCCGAAGCTCCAGAATGTTGATCGGAAGAAGAGACTCCTCCAGAGACCACCAACCCTGAGAGCTCAAATGGCCCAGGACCGCACCTCAGCCGGAGTGGCTGGCATCCGTCGTCACCTTGGTCCAAAAGGCAACCAGAAAGGACTTGCCCTTCAGCAGGTTGGAAAGGTTAAGCCACCATGACAAGCTCATCTCCACACGAAGAGGAAGGGAAACAAATGACTTCCAAAGAACCTGTCGACCCTTGGACACCTGGATCACAAACCTCTGGAGTTCTCTGGTGTGTGCCATGGCAAATGGGACTGCTTCTATGGTGGATATGAATCTCCCCACCAGAGATGACAGCTTCTGGATTGAAAATGGATCCTGAGACAAAATTGCTGAAACTCTGAGAGAGATCTGGTGAGCTACCTCGTCCGTGAGAAACACCATGCTCTTCTGAGTGTCGAAGAGAAGGCCCAGGAAGACCAGACGCTGGGATGCGACAAGATCTGACTTGTCCAAGTTGATGATCCACCTGTGACGGGTGACACCCTGAATGTAGTTCTGAACTTGCCGAAGGAGGTCCGCAGAGGTGGTTTTCAAAAGCAAATCGTCCATGTATGGAGTAACCCGGATGCAGTTCCAGTGGAGGACAGATATCAAGGCGCCCAGGACACTGTTGAAAACCTGAGAAGCCGTTGTCAGCCCAAATGGAAGGGCTGAGAACTGAAAAGGTCCCCTGTCGCAGGCAAACCAGAGGTACTGCCGGCTCTCTGGATGAATGGCAATGTGCAAATACACGTCCTGCAGATCCAGTGAAGCAAGGAATTCCCCCGGGGACATGGCAGCAGTCACTGTGCGCAGAGACTCCGGGTCACAAAGGAATTGAGGTCCTTCAAGTCTAAAATAGGGCAACAGCCGCCATCCTTTTTGGTGACTACAAAGAGGTTTGAGTAAAACCCCGAACCCCTGTCCTGGAAAGGGACTGGCTCTAGAACATCCTTGTCCAGAACAGCCTGAACAGCGCTGTCGAATAGTTAGCGTTTCTCTGTACCCTGTGGAGAATGAGAAGGACGAAAGCGAAAGGTAGGAAGAGAAATGAAAGGGATCTTGTACCCTTCCTTCACCACCTGTAAAACCCATGGGTCCACCACAGAATCCTCCCAAACGCTGTGATAGTGTCACAGACGACCACCCACAGCGGAGTGCGGACCCGGGCTCGGCGAATCATGCCGAAGAAGTCTTGGAAGCCCTGGGCTTGGAAGAGACCTTAGGCTTCCACTGCTGTTCGGGTTTGGAGGAGGTGCGCGGAGCTGAGGGAACCGTTTTGTTCGCCGGACGTGTCTCATTCTGGAAGGAACAAAAAAGCCGGTTACGCTTAAGCGGCAACTTCTTAGGGACCAAGGGTAGAAGTGTACTCTTACCCCCAGTGGCTTTACTGATCAGATCCTTAAGATCTGGCCCAAACAATGAGGTACCTTGAAAAGGCAGGGAAAGTAAGACTTTCTTAGAAGCCGTGTCAGCAGACCAAATCTTCAGCCAAAGAGCTCGCCTGGCCACCACAGACATGGTGCCCTAGCCATCATGCGGATGGCATCAAATAAGGCAGCAGAAACGTAGTGTTGTGTCTCAGATATGTTGGCAGGGAGACATCTGAATCCACTAGCAGTTCCTCCTCTGAGGAATCTGACACATCAGGAACTTCCTGAGGTTTAGGCAGGGAAGACCTGACTGAGGAGGGAGCCTGCCAAGCCTGAAAGGCCTCCTGTATTTGTAATGTGGACCTAAGGTCCCTAGTCGCAGCCTTGAACTCTTGCACCCAAGCTGGCTCTATAGCATGGCTGAGGTCCCTGGAATGGTATCAGGGACATCAGAACATGCTGGGCATAAGTGACCTGAATATGCTCTAGGTAGCCCTAAGTGATAGGAAGAGCAATGCGCAATGGGGGATACAAAGACCCCAGTCTCCTTAGTCTTAGGTCTAGCCCCAAGCTCCAGTGGTATAGACATTCTCACAGTGTCAAAATACCCAACTGTACAATAAATCACCCAATTGTAATGTGTAGGATTAAAGTTTCACCCCAGAAATCGGTAAAATAAACTTATCTGGGAGGCGAAGGGTTAATCTGCAGAGGAGAGAAGGAGAGTCCAAGCCCTGCGTAGGACACTTGCTCAGAAATGCTCACAAAATGGCTGCCATGGCGGGAGCCAATCAGAAACAAGGGCGCGACGCAAGTGCTCAAGGGAAATGTAGTTTTCCCAAAAAGTACTCTAAAACAGTCCCCGAAGCCCCCCGAGTCCCCCAACACACTTGAAACATCAACCGGATGATAGAGCAAGGGTAGACAAGTAAAATGAGCCATCTCTGAAGTCACTATGTTAAACTGTTGCAGAGATACGTCCCAAACACTCTAGTTCCATAGAAGTTAATGGAGCAATGGCATCTATGCGTTAAAGCGCGGCTTAAAGGCGCAGTACTCAATTTTCACAAATATCAAAGTAAAATATAAAAATGTGTAAATCATCAACAGAACATGTGAGGATACCCAGAAAACACTAATCCAGTAGGAAAAGTGCCATAAACCCCCCAAAAAAATTGTCAAGCCAGCAGTTAAAGGGTTAAGTTACCAACTAAACCTGCTCCAATCAGATATACCCAATGAGTGCAGGAATGTGCAGTAAGAGCTCCATAAATATATCCCTGTGCAGAGGGGCACTGTGGGACAAGTGAACCTGCAGCACTCAAAGGGTAGCTCACCTTTCCTGCAGATCTTCTGTCGATTACCATGGTGCCAGAAGTACCTCAGTGGGTAACTCCTGGGGAAGCACTTGAAATCAAGATTTTCCCCCTCAAGGTCCACATAAAAGAACCTGGATACTGAGCTAGCCACATAAAAGGGCATTTGTTAGTCATGGTAATGTGCCTAAAGGTGTTATTCCATATCTAACAGAAAAATAAAAAAGATTCTAAAACTATAGCAGAACTGTTCTCAGCCTGGTGTTGTCGTCACCGAGGAACAAATCTTTCTGGAGCTGATTGGCTAACTGCAGCCAAGGAGGGAAGGTAGGCTCCACTCCCTGCAGTCATTTCTAGACTTGTTCCTGCCTACTTAAAGGGGCGGATCGCCTACCCAAAGTTACCAGTAACCTGTATTGGACGACAGAGAAAACTCTCTTATACATGCCCTCCTTCTGTCCCGCTTAGACTATTACAATGTACTACTAACTGGCCTCCCTGTTACTCATCTTTCAGCTATGCAATCGGTGTTAAACTCGGCTGCACGAATCATCATACTCTCCCCAAAAATGTAACCTGCTCACATAATTCTTAGACATCTGTCATGGCTCCCTATTCAGCAACACATCACTTACAAAGTCCTTCGTCTCACCTTTAATGCTTTCCACATTGCTAACCCTCTTTAAATCTCTTCCCTTATCTCATCATATGTTCCTGGCCACCTCCTTCGCTCAGCACACAACAACACACTTCTTGTTGCACCATCCACACCCTCTGCCCTCTCCAACATTTCTCGCTTTCCGCTCCATACCTATGGAACTCCACACCCCTCTCCCTACTTCTTGAACAATTCCCCTCTGTCTTTAAATCTACCCTGAAATCTTATCTTCTGGAGCATTAGGACCATGCACTACCTTTAGCCAAACTCAGCACCTGACACCCTCATACCCTGTTGTCTGTCTCCTATTGCCCATTTAGACTGCAAGCTCCTTGGGGAAGGGACTGCTGTCCTATTGTTTCTATGAATGTGACACATATTTTATCCCCTTATTTACTGTAACATACGTCTACTGTAAGGCACTGTGTACACTGTGTGGTGCCACATAAATAAAAATATACATACATATTGTTGACATATAGTTGATTCTGAAAGCTCTTTCCAAATCAGCGAAGTGCCATTCAGGTGAGAGGTCCCTTCAAAGCCCCAATCTTTCTGCCTGCCTTGGACTTCCTGGGTGTAATGTTTTGTTTCTCTTCCTAATAGTAATGGTGCAATTGAGCTCATCAGCACAATAATATTGCACTAGGAGGGCCCAGGCCTTTTCACAATGTAACATTTCTAAATTATTTTTATGAATTAAATACTGAAAGTATACAATACCTCCGAAACAAGTTTTCTACAAAAATATACTTTGCACTGTAGATTGATCGTTCCATCATTTTGACAGGGCACACCTGCAAAGGGATTATACATGTATAAAGTTAGGTACTTTTCATGCATTCTTTCAATGTAGAGGCTGATGTACTAAGACCCTGGAGAAATTCTGGGGCAAACCAACTTCAACATATGGGGCAAATAAAATATCTCATTGCTTTAAAGGGAGCTTTTAACTCCCTGAATGCTAGTGATCTCCAGCGTCATGTATTGGAGACCTCTCTAGCAATCAATGATTTAAAAGCCTCATTTCAATTTGAATTTTGTTCTTTTTTTAGTTTGTCCCCCACTGTGTAGATTTGCTCTAGAATGGTTCCAATTCTTTTCAGTATAACAGCCTCTAAGATTTTTTGCCAACTTGCAGTCTCAAAAAAAAGAGCCAAATTCAGGAAGCTGAAGATAAGCAATTATGAGGCCAACCAACTGTGCAACAAGAAGCAAATACATTCCAGAATAATCATATTTATTTAAATCAGGCCTCTTACCCTATGAATGTTAGAGCATTGGAGACTGCATTAGCAGTTAAGGTATTGAAATATATACTATATAAATGGGAAGGTGAATGTGTCACTCATGATAAAGATGGTTTGTTCCAGAACTGCACATGTTTATCTTCATGAATACAGCCCACAGTTGTGAATCTGGATATGGAAAGTGCCAGGTGATTAGGTTTGACTCATGATGATGCACTCAAACAGCATTAACCATATCAAAAGTGGGTAATTTACTATACATTTGAAAGGGGAAATACTCATCTTTCAAAAGATTGGTACCTACCATTAGAACTAAAATAAAGCTGTATGTGCTATGTTGGTTTTTGTAATCGTGTTTTATTAAAAAATGAGAATCGCTGGATTTTTCTTCTGAATTGTATGACTCCTTTGGGTCTTAATGAAGAATGGACTTTAAGTGTCCATTTATAAGACCCTGATATCCTCAGGTATATAACTTTCAATTTTAATTAGCCATTTGATAACTGACCTATTACCACTTATGTCAGATTATATTATCTTTACAGTTTAACCTTTTTCTGGCACAATACCTTATTTGCTATTTCTTTATTTGTAATTGATAAGAAGGACATACTGTGGTCTATTTTCTGATAAGTGAGAACTATCGAAATAACACGGCTTTGACAACAAATACAATGTTTCTTTTTATTGATAGGTTGAAATCGCCAGTACGGTGTGTGATATAATAGCTTAGAGTTCCGTGAATGTATGATATAAATATGGAAGTTTTTTTGTGTTTGCAAGTGGAGGATTGATGTAGTCATATACATTCGGTTTTACAATGAGTCCAATTTGGTGCTTATTTGGGTGTTTGCTCTCTGATTGACATTCTGGGTAACCATTCAGATTTGAATCTGACATTGTCAGATTTCAACCAATCGCCACTCGATCTTTCAGCTTAAATATGAGGCTATAGCGATGCCTCTCCGTTTGCAACACTGCCCCGAAGAAGTGCCGACGAAACGCGCGTCGGCGTGTGCTGTCTTCCATTCAGCCTCTGTCTCCAGTTTAGTGTAGGTCTGCCTAGTATGTGGATGATACCGGGGAGTTAGAACTTAGCTATTTCTCTCCCCTGTGCTCACCCGTTTATTCGACCTCTCAGCAATGGTGACTTTGTGTGCAATTTTGATTGTAGCAATCATCTCACTTACCTGCCACTTTGTTTTATGTTGAGAGGTTACATACTGTCTCAGACAATTTATGTATCATATATTATATCCAGGAGACTAGAGGCTGTTTAGGGATACTTATTATTAGGGCTGTTTATTTAGTACCATTCTACTATTTATGGAGAGGTTTCCTTACCCCATATTATTATTCAGTCGTGGATCAGGTGCTTTATTAGATAGGAGGTTTTAGTACTATCCGATATTTTTGGATAGCAATTTATTGTTTTTGTGTTGTTCCTACACACAATGCATGCTCCTTGCATATGATCCTATTATAAGTATCCCCTATGGATGCTCTCAATGGTGCTTATTGATTTTAGACCTTTGATATCACCTTTGAGAGCTTCATTTATTTTATATACATATTTTATTTTGTTATATGTGGCCACTAGATGTGTTACGATATATTATTTTATTGTTTAGGTAATAAAGGTTATATTTTAACTTATGTCCTGACACTTACACACTGAGAGAGTTTTTTGAGCCCAAGAGTGCTATTTTTACAGGGTTCTTTTTCTGTGTGCTCTTTCACCATTATATTACTACAGCCAAAGGCTTCATTCACCACTGTGGTGACCAGGAGGCATGCGGAATGAAACCGCCATGCATTCAGCATGCAGTGTCAGGAACTGCGACTCCTGTAGTGGAGACTCAACGCCCCACAGCAAGTAGGAACACTGCCAACCCACTGCTCCACTGGACACCGTGCACGCATGGCAACGTCACACTGCTATCATGCCCCCATCCCCACTCCAAAAAGACAATCACCCATAAGGCCAGGAGGCCCAAGTATTTCGACACCAAAGACAGACATTTACCAGATACCCATACGCAGATACAAATCCCCTGAATGTGCACCCATACCCACATGTCTGACAGAGGAACAACCACATGAACCTAGACACACATATCCGTCTACCTCCACAGACACCCGACCTGAAGATGCTCCCACACATTCATCAAGACCCGTAAGATCATGAAACCTATATGAAAATACACATTTATATGTAAATATATCCACATACACATATATACAAATACCCAAACATATACATATCCGCATAATACATACAGATATACCCATCACGGTCAAGATATACCAAAACACAAATATACCCAATAGCAAGATGCACATCACACATCACCAAACCCCTGAACTACACATCCTACAACTGGTAGACCAGAAACAACAACGTGCCTACCCATACAAATCAGCAGAAATCAATTACCCCGCTGCCGGCAGCCTAAGCCTGCACCAACTGTGAACGTAAACTGCAAACTAGTGCATCATCACATGGCCAAATGGTACAGGCTCATGCGGAACACCAGCTCCATCACCAGAAACACTGCATAAACCAGGTACCCTGTCTGTGCCAGACCGATCCAGCTCCGCTGGGTAACGTAACCAACCGCAACCGAAGTCCAGTGTCAACACCTGCAAAAGAAAACACAAAAGACCGACCTCCACCATATGGCCAAACTAGGCCCATGCAACCATACCCCACAAACAAGGAAAAAAAAAAAAACCAGTTACCCCACCATGTGCCGGACTAAGCCAGCTCTGGCGGGTACCTTAACCAACCGCGACCAAAGTCCGGTGCAAACACTCTAAACAAGAAACAAAAGCTCCAACCAACCCTCACGCCTTGACAAATGAAAAGGGGGGGGCACATGCGCACATTCACAACTAATCACCAGAATAACCAGTTACCCTGCACATGCCAACCCGAGCAGGTAACGTAACCATCTGCGTCCCATGCAAACTCTCTGAACAGAAACAAAGCTTCAAAGCATGTCCCAATAACATGGTCATATGCAAATTCACACCACCAGTCACCCAATTATCCAGCTCCCTTGCATGTGCCCACCCGAGCAGGTAACGTAACGAACTGCGACCGAAGTCCGGTGCAACATACATGCACACATAAACCCCACACAGATACACAGAGCCATATCGTATATGTACCCCTATACACACACAGAGTACCACACAGAAATAAAATCACACAGACATATACCCATATAGATACACATACACCCATACATCGCCAGGCATACTGCAAACCAAAACCTCCTGTCCCCAGGGGTAGACTGGAAGCATGAAAAGATAAAAACCGTCATGCCTGCAGCATGTGGAGTCAGCAAATGCAATGTCATCCAAAACCAGCAAATACCTGTGGACTGGAACCCCCACCGGGACTGATGAACAGCCACAACTGTCAGACCGACCAGACAGAGGGACTGACAAACTGCAGTAGAAAAAACTAACTGCCTTGCAGCCAGCAAGCAGATCCAGCCTCCACCACTCCGCCTGCATCGGTAGGTCACTTGCGAGGCGGGACACCCCCTGCTACACTGCAAAGGGAACCAGGTACCACGGAAACCCCATCCAAAAGACATGCCAGCTAACAGCCTGGACCCAAGGAATGCCCCACGTAACACCTGCAGTGCTGAGGGCCTCCGGAGATACCTCAACCTAAGAAGTCACAAATGTGGCTCATGAAGGCCCACCAAGAACTCACGGCATCCAAGTAACCCCTGAGGAAAACCACCCATTAACCTTGTCCCCCCTACATACCAGGCCAAACATTGGGTATCCAAATGGAAGCCAAGCAACTCTAAAGCACATTAAAACATTCACTGGGACAGCGCCTACATAACACCACTATGGGCCTTTTTTTTTTTCTTTTTTTTTTTTGGGTGACCCACAAACCACACACAGCTCCATGCAGGAAGGAAAGCCAACAATAGAAGGGCCAAAGGTGTCCTAACCAAAGGACCAAGTCACTAGTCAATCCCTCACCTGGCGGCATGACGTCACCTGTCACTTCTCAGTGGCCAAGCACTGCCACTCCATCCTTCAGAGACTACCACTTCACCCCTATGACAAGAAGGGTAGCATCCGCCCAGCTCTCCACCCCAAGCGATATAACAGCCAGGTGTCCTCCCCCACCAACTCCCTGGCCATACCCCTCCTACCTGGCCCCAAGACTATCCCATTGTGCCTTAGCCCCCCTTTTGCACTAGTCATAGCTCCCCACACTTAAACCCCGGGCAAAGGCGCAGAACTTCCCGGGATTAACAATGTAATACCACTCTGGCACACCTGCTCATAACTACAAGGTTCTTCAAAGCCGCAGTGACGACTGGCGCAATCCAAGCATGCTATGCGCAATCCCTTCCCTCAAACTAAACCCCCAGGTCCATATCATACCAACCCATATACCCTCACAGTAAAGCTCAAAGATGCCGCGCTGGCCAACAGTGACCTAGAACTCCAGTCGACGGACCCCAATAGGAAAGGAATCAGGGGATCAGCCAACGGAATGAGCAGCCTGGTTAATGGTGTTGCGTGCCTAGAAAAGACACCAGTAGTTCCCCTCGTGATTTCCAGGCAATGGACCGCCCAGGAAGCATCAGCAGCCTGCAGCCAGGGAAGCCACTCCTGAGGTCAGCTTGAAAGACTGTCTCATCCCCCAGACACCCGCAACATGGTGAATGTCCCTCAGCCTAGAGCCTATCGTAGCAACAAGCTTCTGGAAGGCAGCAAAGAGCTCGGGACCCGAAGGAAGGGTACACCTCCCCTCCAGACCCAGCCTGTCAACTGGCACCCGTGCAAAGTGACACCCAGCCAGTCCATCGCAGTACAGAGAAGAAGGAAGGAACAGCTCCTGTTTGCTCCACATCCGCATCAGCGTTGTACCACCACCTCTTGTACAGCACCTGCCCATCGTTTTTGGGGTACCAGTTCACTCAATGGGGTACCAGTTCACTCAAGAGACCTCCACCTAAGTAATGCAATATGAAATTCCATAATTTTCAGTCGCTTTAGTTTATATGAAAGAGTATATATATTTTATACATATTTTTTTTTTTTGCTATAGAACCATTTTCTGGAGACTTAATATAAAACAAGCACAAATACAAATGGTCCCTCTCTAAAGCTGCAATCTTACATATAGCAATATAGCCTTTTTTTTTTTTTTTTTTTTTTTTTGACTATTTTGTCATGGACATACTGAGTGGTGCAACGCTTTGCAATGCGTTGCGTACCCCTCTGCCACTCAAGGGGTTCAGGAATGTCTTCGTTCATGCTTGGTGTTAATTCATTTCTTTTATTTTACAGAGAGAAGGCAGAAGATGGAAGAAAGAAGACAGAAGGACCAGCAAGCTGTGGACTCTGCTGGACATCAGGATTAATGGTAAGTGTTAATGCGATGTTGCTTTAGTTAGCCAGGTTAATCCTATGAATGCCGGCGGGGTAATTATACCCCATTGGCACTCACAGGGTTAATCCTACTAACTTTGGACAGGTTTTAGGCACTTTGGATGTATTGATGTGGGGCTTAGGGCCACATATTGATACATCCACCGTGGACATTGGGTTTTTTTGCCAGTGAACAGCTGCGTTAGCTGGAAAAAGATCTGATAAGGGACTTTATGGCTAACAAAACTGGGTCTTAAGTTTTGTGCGGTAAGTGAGTCCCTTATGGGATTTTTTCAGCTAACACAGTGCTTTAACCCCTTAGCGACCCTTGACGTACCAGGACCGTCAAGGGTAAATGTGACCGAACGACCCTTGACGGTCCTGGTACGTCAAGGGTTAAACTCTTCCATCGCGGCCGCACGGAGCGATGGAAGAGTTCAAGCCGCTTGTTACTAAGTGTCCCGGTATCGGGACACTTAGTAACAAGCGGCTGAAACATTGTTGCAACATGCGATTCGCTTCAAAAGCGAATCACATGTTGCAAAACCTGAATGACAGGGACAGTATTTGTAAATACTGTCCCTGTCAGATCTCTCTGCCTCCCTCCACCTTGGATACTGCTAAGGTGGAGAGAGACAGAGGGAGATGGTGTTCCAGTGTGCCTGTAAAAAAAAAAGTAAAAAAAAAAGTTTAAATAAATAAAATTAACCCTTTGATCACTGTTCTGCAGTGATCAATAAGTGCCCCCCCATCTGATCACTCTTGGAGTGATCAATTTGCTGCAGATCAGTGTTTTCTGATCTGTGGGACACCCCCCATCCCCCTTGAATTTTTTTAGATTTTTTAAAAATTTTTAAAAATATTTTTACATTTTTTTTTTTTTTTTTTTATAATAAATATAGTTTAGGTATTTTGGTAGGTAGTTGGGTAGGTTTAGTGTAGACGTGTGTTAGGGAAAGTTTTAGGGATAGATTTAGGTTTAGGGGAAAAAAAAAAAACAAAAAAAACCAAACCCCCCCCCCCCCAAAAAAAAATATATATAATAAGCGCAGTTTAGATAGGTAGTTCAATTGGGTTAGGTAGGTTCAGGATATACGTAGGTTAGGGTAAGTTTTAGGGTTAGATTTAGGTTTAGGGATAGCGTAAGAAAAATAAAAAACCCAAAACACCCAAACCCCCCCCCCCAAAAAAAAAAATATATATATATATAATAAATGCAGTTTAGATAGGTAGTTCACTTGGGTTAGGTAGGTTCAGGATATACGTAGGTTAGGGTAAGTTTTAGGGTTAGATTTAGGTTTAGGGATAGCGTAAGAAAAAAAAAAAAAAAAAAAAAACCCCCCCCCAAAAAAAAAAAAAAAAAAAAAAAAAAAAAAAAAAAAACAATTATATATATATATATATATATATATATATATATATATATATATATATATATATATATATATATATATATAAAGTGCAGTTTAGATAGGTAGTTCATTTGGGTTAGGTAGGTTCAGGATATACGTAGGCTAGGGTAAGTTTTAGGGTTAGATTTAGGTTTAGGGATAGCGTAAGAAAAAAAAAAGCTTTTTTAGTGGGCAAAACGCAGCGCAGGTACAGCGTTGAAGAGGCATATGCCTTTTTGGCGTCTGACTCTGAGGCAACAGACACTGCGTCAGATTTTGACATAGCGCAGTTTTCAGAAAGTGAAAGCAGCTCTAGTGATGATGCTGGGCCTTCTGTCAAGAAAAGACGCACTGCCCCAAAAGCTGCTCTGGCAACTGCCCCAGCACCTGCCAAAAGAACTGCCCAAAGACCTACCAAAATACCTACCCAAAGAAATGCCCCAAGTGCTGCCCCAAGAGCTGCCCTGGCAACTGCCCCAGCACCTGCCAAAAGATCTGCCCAAAGACCTACCAAAGAAATGCCCCAAGTGCTGCCCCAAGAGCTGCCCTGGCAACTGCCCCAGCACCTGCCAAAAGATCTGCCCAAAGACCTGCCAAAAGACCTGCCCAAAAAAATGCCCCAACACCTGCCACTCCGGATCCTAATGAATGGGTATCAATTTATGCCCACAAATTTCAGAATTCACAGGCAACCCAGGGATTCAAATTGATGTGGAAGGATTTACCCATGATCATTTTTTTGATTTGTTTTTGGGGGAAGACATTTTAGGTGAAATTGTTTCCCAAACCAATTTGTATGCAGCCCAGTATACTGCCGCCAACCCTAAGTGTGAAAAATGCTGTTTTTTTTTTTTTTTACTTACGTCATGGTTTACGAGGGATTGGTGGTAAAATGGCTGTGTATAAAATTGGAAAACACACCTAAAACGAGAGCCTGGGGTGTCTACTTTCCAAAAATATACACTTTTGGGGGGAAATCTTAAAAAAAAGAGCACTGTTACACAGCCCCAAATGAGACATGGCACCAGTAACGCAAGCTGTGAAAATTCAAAGTGTGAACCTGGAAACGCGCATGTTCCAATTTGGCCCCCGTAGCTCCCCCAGACCATGAGAAAGCTACGCATATGGGGTATTGCCGTACTCAGAAGAAGGAGCTGAACACTAAACAATGCATTTTTAAAAATCTTCACCTATCATGTGCTTGAAATTCACATCAACAATGAAGTGCAAGTGTGAAAAATGCTGTTTTTTTAACTTACGTCAAGATTTACGAGCGATTGGTGGTAAAATGGCTGCGTAAAAAAATTGAAAACATACATAAAATGAAAGCCTGGGGTGTCTACTTTCCAAAAATATATACTTTTGGGGGGAAATCTTAGAGTGGAGCACTGTTACACAGCCCCAAATGAGACATGGCACCAGTGATGCAAGCTGTGAAAATTCAAAGTGTGAAACTGGAAACGCGCATGTTCCAATTTGGGCCCCGTAGCTCTCCCAAACCTTGAGAAACCTATGCATATGGGGTATTGCCGTACTCAGAAGAAGGAGCTGAACACTAAACAATGCATTTTTAAAAATCTTCACCTATCATGTGCTTGAAATTCACATCAACAATGAAGTGCAAGTGTGAAAAACGCTGTTTTTTTAACTTACGTCAAGATTTACGAGCGATTGGTGGTAAAATGGCTGCGTAAAAAAATTGAAAACATACATAAAATGAAAGCCTGGGGTGTCTACTTTCCAAAAATATATACTTTTGGGGGGAAATGTTAGAGTGGAGCATTGTTACACAGCCCCAAATGAGACATGGCACCAGTGATGCAAGCTGTGAAAATTCAAAGTGTGAAACTGGAAACGCGCATGTTCCAATTTGGGCCCCGTAGCTCTCACAAGCCTTGAGAAACCTATGCATATGGGGTATTGCCGTACTCAGAAGAAGGAGCTGAACACTAAACAATGCATTTTTAAAAATCTTCACCTATCATGTGCTTGATATCAACAGTAGTATTGAAATGTAAGTGTGAAAACTGCAAAAAAACAAAATATTACCACAATTTTTAAATTTTTTTCTGGAAAAATAGCTGCATGAAAAACTCCAAAATTCTCCTGATTATTTACCTTATGTTGTGTAGTTTTCAGAAACATATACCTTTGTGGGACATTTTTGGTTCTGGCACCGTCAGCTAAGCTATGATGCTCACATGCCAATTGTTGAGAAATTACAAGTTGGAAATAATGGCATCCATCTTGTAATATTTACCTTGTAAATGTGAGGAAGTGATTGAAATACTAGGCATATGGGGTATTCTTATATTCAGGAGAAGCAAATGAATATATTTAGGGGTATTTTTTTGTCATAAACTAATTGTATGCAAATCCTGACACGAAAATATAAGCAAAATGTTGTTTTTTTTCAATTTTTTTCCTCTTTTTTTCTATTTTAATCAAATTAAACAATGAGGTATTCATATAATTGTGGTATCAAAAGAAAGCCCTACTTGTGCTTAAAAAAACAGTATATAATTTATGTGGGTGCACAAAAGGAATTAAAGAGAAAATATGGTTGAACAAAGACATAGTCAAAAAAGTCAACATTGCTCCGGTCCTTAAGTCAAATCAAACTCAGATTTTCCTGGTCCTTAAAGGGATAGTAATACTTAAAATGTAAAAAAAAATATGTTGTAGGGTTTATCCCCCTGAGTAAAACAAGAGTACTCCCACTGCTGAAAGGTGTTTCATTCAAAAGTTATTAATTTTCAAAGTTGAATTTTTTAGGTGCAATATCACAGTGGCCTGAAATTGTATAGTGGCGCTGTTGCTACACGATCCTATGGACATCTCTGGTCCTGGGACCATAAATCTCCATAGAATGGTGTAGCAACAGCGCCACTGTACAATTTCAGGCCACTGTGATATTGCACCTAAAAATTCAACTTTGTAAATTAATTACTTTTGAATAAAACACCTTTCAGCAGTGGGAGTACCCTTGTTTTACTCAGGGGGATAAACCCTACAACATATTTTTTTTACATTTTAAGTATTACTATCCCTTTAAGGGGTTAAATGGCAAAACGGAGCGTTTTTTTTTTTACATGGGCCAAAACACACGTAAGTGTAGCGGCCAGCATCCTTACACGGCCCTTTGTATGCCTTACTACACGTTAAAACAGTCGTTGGTATTTTTTGAGCTTAACGGCTACCTTTAAATCTACCCCTTAGCCTCATGTGAGTACCAATTTTATTTGCACCAATAGTTCTGCATTACAGACACTACTTTTAGAAGAGGTTACGCTTCTGTCTTTTCTAGTAGTAATAGAAGTACAGACCAGCAGAGCCCTGCAAGGAAATCTGTTCCTAGCCCATACAAGTGAGAGGGAGAAGAGAGAGCAATACAAAAAACACTAGCTAGCATGTTTCCTAGAGGTTTATGTTTTTATAGCACACATTCAACTTACAGATGGTCTGGTGTGGATATCCAGCATAGTGAGCTGCACGTAGGTCTGTAGTGTTAACCCCCATCTGAAAGGGTCTTGATACATTAATCCCTGAAAGAAAAGGAAAAAAAAAGATAAAATCAGTACAACTGCTTCATTCTGCAGAGACCATGTGATGCTTTCACCTCTCAAATGGCACTTGATGTACTAGACAAAGAGATGTTCATAGCACTAAACAAGGATGGGAACTTCATTCAGATGTGCCACTTTTGAGTGTCATTCCAAAACAACGCGCTATGCACCCTTCTGGCACACAGAGTTAAAAATGCCATTGGCTGGTTGGGGATGATGGGCATTGTGGTATCCAATGGCTGGATACTCAAATAGGTCTTCTCCCTTGAATGCTAGAGCTTGCCAGAGCACTGTAAAAAAAACTGGAGAACTCTCCAGGATCCCAAGGGATAAATGTCCCATTTAAATCAATGAGAGGGGTGTGCAACGCATTTGGTAGCAAAGCGTTGCACACCCCCTGGTTCGTTAACAGACCTCCATGGGTCCTAATATTTAACCCTTTGAGTGCCAGAGGGGTACAGAATGCATTGCTTTGCAATGCATTCTGTGCCCCTCTGGCACTCAAAGGGTTAAAGCCCAAGTGAAGCAATTTCAGGGCAAACCATCTGCATTGTAAGGGACAGAAACATTCCCCAAATACCCCATGGATTTACATAGGGCTTTTAACACCTTCAATGCCAAAGAGGTCTACAAAGCATTGCTTCACAATGAGTTGGATACCTAGCTGGCATTCAAGGGGTTAAAGCCCCAAATCAATGGATATTTTCATATCTCCCCTATAGGGTAGTTGGTTTACCCCAGAAAGCTACATCTAAGTAACCCAGGGGCATAAATGACTAGGTGGTAGAAATATCTCCGAAGCATTGCATAAAAGAGGTCTCTAGCACTCAGTGAGTTAAATTACCCAAAAAAAACATACTAGAGTAGGTCAGTAATTTCAAGGGCTTACAGCAGTGTCTGAGGTGGGCATCCCAGCACATAAAGTGTCAAAGTGTACTGTATTGGAATAACAAATGCTCTATGAAGCCCTGTCTGTTTTAATTTTTTTCATGCTTGGTTGCTCATCTGAAAATGAAACGCTAGCTGACAGTATGTGCCACTTACCAAAGGGTTATGGCCGCGAACATTTCTCCATTTAGCTACAGGCTCCTTCAATACCTTAAAATTAAAATATTCTTATTAATGAATTAATGAGCACACAACCCTTCCAAAACCAACATGAAAATATATCTTTAGACAAAGTATATCCTTTTTAAATGTATCAAATGCACAGCTTGTCTGGCAGTTAAAAAGAAAGAGGTCTCTTACCCAAGGAACTTACAGTCTAAATGTTCCATTCTCCCTGCAGCACTGAGTGATCTGTACGCTGTAGTGGAAGCAAGCTTCTACGCTGCAGGAATAGTGTTACATTGTATCACTAGCACTGCTTTCACACTTGCTGACAGAAAAACTGTTCTGAAAACTGAAATTCAGTAAGCTCCCTGTCTAAGAGCTAAGGGTGAAATAAATTGGTCAAGATTAAAAAATATACATATAAAAGAATGAATAAGTATAGGCAATGCGACTTTACCATTTAGCACTTGCAGAATATGTGAAGCTGAACAGAAGAGTGGCTGTCACGTTAACCGTCCGAGTGCCAGAGGGCTATCCAGGCATTGCTAAGCAATGTGCTGGATATCCCTCTGGCATTCAAATGGTTTTTAAATTAGATGGAAGTTTTCTTTTTCCTCTGTGGGGCAGCTGGGTTGCTCCAGAATCTAAGGCCCCACAATGTAAATCACCCTTGTCCTCAGAGCTCTGTGGTCCCTCTCTCAAACTGGTGGGTCTGCAATATTAATTAGTCATACACTTGCTCGCTTTACAATGCCTTGCTCACCCTACTGGTGCTCAAACAGTCAACATCCTTCATTAAAATTTTAGATCATCACTTGACATTTCTGTTTTCCATAACTGCGCTTTGGATGTTGCCATCCCCCCAATATCAACAATGTCAAGGGGTAATTTTTTTTCTAGGGTAGGGTTCACCTTTGTTTTGTTTAGTTTAATATAATTATATTCCTGGAGTCAAGGAGTCAAACAGCAATCAAGTACAGCTATGTAGTTTAAAATTTCATTTTATATTGTAAGTTATATGTAATATTTTTAAGCATTTTACATACTTGTAGTGCACTGACAGTTGTGTCTGGTTACAACATGTTAAAGACTGATAAATACTTGTGTCCCCTATAATCCATTCTATTGAGAAATCACTACGTACAGAGCACTGCAGATATAATGCAAAAAATATATGAACTTGACTACTAGACTTCCAGCTGAAATGATTTGTCGCCTGTCATTTCCAGCAATTGTGCCTGGATGATAGGAATTATAGTTAAACAAAGTTGGAGAACTACAGGTTGTCATCCCCTCAACAAGGCTATAATCATGCCTGTCAGATATGGGTTTTAATCAAGAAAAGGGAGTATTGGGCTGACTGCATATTGGGGTCTCCAGGTGCTGAAGGGGGGATATGAAGGGGGAGTGCTAAAATGTATATATTTCTTTGCCCTGATGCCCAGGCAATAATCTTTAGAAGCAGAAATTAAACCCAGTCTCAAACAGTCTTGCAAACAAGTACACAGTTTACTTACACACTGTAGAACTTTATGAACCAAATGACCACCGTACTTGTTTGTAAGACCCTCTAAGTTTGTGTATATAATCTATTTATACACATACACACATCCCTGAACTAGTGGGTGTGACCACAAGAAAATGTGGTCAGATGCAGAAGGGTTGCCAGGGAGTATTCAAGGGCACAAGTGGATGCCTTGCATAGGGGCACCTGGGAGCTAAATCCAGGCTTGGGTATAGTTCTCCTTTAACATTTGAGTATATTGCAGAATGAAGATATCCCACTAGTGTCCCAACCATAAAAAGGGGCCTTTGGAGTCCTCACTGCACTTTTTTTAGGGTCTGGCCTATCAGTATGTGGATATAAATGGTATAAAGCAGAAGAGTTTAAAGGGATAGTAATGTTACATAATAAAAGCAGCTCTAATTAATCTTCATAGTATTTGGGCCTTGGAGAGAGTTATTTTAATTCTGTCAGAGTTGTAGTTCAAGAGTAATTGAATGATAAAGTATCCCCCTCCCGCCCCTTCTACTGATGTAACACTGCTCAGTTTACAGCAGCAGGGAGTGTCCAGGTAGATTGCAGAGAGGGACAATCTTCAGTTAAGATAAGGGAAAAAGCTGAAAAACCTGTCAAGGGGGGGCAGGGTTTTCATTGTTCTCATAGTAAGAATATTGACCCTTGATGTGAGCTGTCTGGTCTATGGACTGAATTCCACATCTGAGGAGTGGGGGTTTACACTAGGTAAAAGGAGCAGGACGGGGAAACTTTATCACTCAATTACTCTTGAACTACAACGCTCACAGTAATGAGAGAACACTCTCTATGGTTCAAATACTATGAAGATTAATTGGAGCTGCTGTTTTTGTGAAATGTTACTATCACTTTAAGGGTTGCAGCTGCTGTTTTTTTTTCTATAGTGAACACAAAACCAGATATAGCAGTGTAACCATTTATTTAGATTTTAATCGAGGCAAATGCACATCTGTTGTGGATTTAAATAATTTAGACAAAGTATTTTACCCACAACCCCCCCCCAAAAAAAAACACAAAAAAACAATGGGAGTCACTGCACATTTAAGGTGCTTCACAACCAGTGGCCAAGTAAGGCTTTCTTGTCCATGTAGTAGGAAAGATGTGCAACATTCAAATACAGTAAATGCAACGTTCCTATTCCATCATATAACTTTAAATATTTAAAACTGCATGTACTGTCTTTTCCCTGGGTAATGGTCAGTTTTGATGGATTCTAGGAATCTAAAGCAAGTTTCACATTATTAGGATTTAAGGTGATCATCCATGAAACCAAAAAACAAAACACACAAGAGGGGCGCCAGTGGTGAAGTATATCTAAATAAACAATCTATAGATAAATTAAAATGAATACACTCACAATTGGAAGAGGTCAGGGCTCTGTTATCAGAGTCTACTGACAATTCAGGCAAACGGAGAATTTGTCCCGTCTCCGTTCGGGTCACTTCACTCCTTGTATTCCGGAATGCTTCAAATTCCCGTATAGGATATAACAGGCAGATCACTCGTTATAAAAATAAAATTTATTAGTAAAAAGTAAAAATAATACAAGCTTATAATGCTAATGCGTTTGCTGGAACGCCGATTTATCAAAGATCAACAGGCCAGAATAATTAAAACATAATTGGTGTAAATTATTACATCCTATCCGGGGATTTGAAGCGTTCCGGAATACAAGGAGTGAAGTGACCCGAGCGGAGACGGGATAAATTCTCCGTTCGCCTGAATTGTCAGTGGACTCTGATAACAGAGCCCTGACCTCTTCCAATTGTGAATGTGTTCATTTTCATTTATCTATAGATTGTTTATTTAGATATACTTCACCATTGGCGCCCCTCTTTTGTGTTTTGTTTTTTGGTTTCATCTATATTTGACCACCAAGAGAGTGTGAGACGAGGGAGCTGCCTACGGCCCTATATTATATCTGTGGGTATTTACCGGATCTGGAGACGGTCCAAATTTCTCCAGACGTTTGTTTAGTCAGTAGGTCCCACCATAAGGTGGAGGTTTCATTTTTACAGTCTGATATACACAAGGGGCGCCCCTTGTTGTTTGTCTCTCCTTTCTTCTCTGTAGAAGAGTACCAGTTTTGTTTTGTTTTTTTCATTATAGTTCATGTACATAAATGGTCTGGACCATCCCTGACACTAAAGTGTATAAAATGGTGAATGCTCCTCCAGTGTGATAAACTCTCCACTTCCTATGTTATTCTATGGAGCCCATGCACCAAGATCCCTCAGGCTGGATAAATCTTGGTACATTAGCTCCATAGAATAACATATAAACTGAAGAGTTTGTCACGCTGGAGACATCATCTCCACTTTATCACATCCCTATACCCCACAACTATGTATTCTGGTTAACAGATGCTACAGTTTTTCTGCTGATCGAACTAATGACTGCCACTGTTGTGAGATGGTTCATTCAATATATACTAGAGCGTAACCATGATTTTTTTTGTTTTGTTTTGTTTATCAACCTGCCATTTGTGGTCTGACTACTAAGTGGTGGTATTGTTATTTCTGCCTATGGAAAGTTGGAGACCAAAAGGTTTGAGTTGTAACAGTATTTAAACTCCCAGCAGTGGGAATTCCCTTGTTTATTCCTAGAAAATACTTCCCATTTAAATTCTAAGAACGTTAGTTAACTCACCCTTCTATCTCTGAACATTCAATCAAACATAAAAAAAATTTAGTTTTGTCTTTTTTTCCCTTTAGCCCCTTTAATATTAAAGGTCTCCACATTGTTCTGCAACTTCTCTAGCATCCAAGGAGTTAAAATGTATTCAGGATCCAAAATTACAGAGAATTACAGGATGCTGTTCTGGTATATTGGCAGTTAAAACATTAGGCATTATGTATAAAAGGAAACTGGAGCAATTCTGGGTCAATGTGTGGGAGACCTCTCTAGTAATCAATGGGTTAAAATCCCCCAGTCAGATTAATGCAACTGTTGGCAATGTCTGTTTCTTTCCTATGGTGCAGTTGGTTTACCTCAAAATTGCTC
Source organism: Rhinophrynus dorsalis (assembly GCA_037306005.1). Classification (NCBI taxonomy): domain Eukaryota; kingdom Metazoa; phylum Chordata; class Amphibia; order Anura; family Rhinophrynidae; genus Rhinophrynus; species Rhinophrynus dorsalis. The sequence goes on from CM074722.1 coordinate 362,883,732, forward strand.
CAGTTTGTTGTAGGATAAATTCCCCCAAAATCTCCTACTTCAAAGAGAAACTTCTACCAATGAGGATTTGTAATGCCAGATATGCATAACAGCATATGATGACATTTTCATGTACAGTTAGTGTCTCGGTAACAGCCCTTCTCTCAGATTCACGTGTATGGAGAGAGCTAAATCTCAGCACCATCTGGTGGCTACATTTCTAAACTGCGTTGATCCCTTTATAAGTCTAGTCCATTTATATTTATGAAAGCACCCTACAACCCCAAGGGACCAATATTGCTGGTCACTGTGAAACCCTGCCCTTTAACAGTAAGTAGCCAGTGAAACACACACTCACACACACAACACACAGTACCTCAAGGTCTGCAGTATTCGTAAAAAATTCCAGACAGCTGGTTTTTCCACTTGCGATGTTCCCTTCCACACAGATCTGATTTAAGTAAAAAAAGAGACGATATGATGGATGGAGTTAATAGATAATATTTATTAAAAAAAACAAATGCATTTTGTGTGTGTTAAAACAAATAAAAGATAAGTGATGGACGCAGTAATATTCTTCAGCTTGTAACATGTTTTTGCTTCTTTATTTTCTTTTCATCTAGAACTGCTGGGCTCAAGCCACCGGAGACCCTGCAGATTTCCTTCTCTTGTTCTTTTAGGTCTTCAACAATCTCTCTGCTGAACCATGTCACACTTTACCTATTCACCCGACTGCACGTTTGTGGGCAGTGTCTTACTTATGGTGGGATATAGTAACTGTATGTGGATATTGGGACATGGCGACTGTAACCCTTTTCTATGTATACTGATGTTTGTAATCAGATATTTCTATTTTGTATTATGGATTCAAATAAATAAAATAATAATAATACTGTAAGTGCAATATATGTAAAGTCAAAATAAGGTGAGACGGCTCAGTTGGTTAATGCACAACCTATAAAATCTGTTCAAGCTGCAAGGTCGCAGGTTCTAGTCCTGGCAAGGTCAGCTCAAAGATATAACTTAGTTTGAACCTTTGCTATATTTAACAATGAGGTACCATCTTGTTGTTTCTACTTGTGTTTTGAAGACCCTCATTGCCTGAGTTCTGTAAAAAGAATTACTCTGTTAATATAGGAGAGCAAGTTTCATTAGTTACAGATTATACATGTAGTTAACCGGAACACAAAGTTTGCTTCTCCTTGGAAACGGATGATTGATTGCTTGCCTGAGGGTTATCTGAAGTCTGATGGTACTTGATCATAAATTGAAACATGCTACTCATTGCTCTATTTAAAGGGGAACATTCACATACAGAAAACTTTTGAGCATTTGTTTAATTACATTAGAAACATTAGGAAAGGTGTTTTTTTTTTTTTTTAACTTAATTATTAACCCCTTAGTGACAGCCGGGTGCGTATACGGCTGTCACCTTAACACCATGGTACATTTTTTTTTCCCCCCAATGATTCCAGAGTCTCCAAACGGCGTGCAGCCGCACGGAGACCCAGACTTCCGGGACTTACCAGGTATGTCCTCTGTCACTAAGTGAAAGTTTTTGCGGGACGTACCTGGTAAGTCAATTGTCGCTATGGGGTTAAGATATTACACTTCAAAGTTCTCAACTTCCGCATACTGTGGCATGGCTCTCAGGACTTCCCAGCAGCCTGTCATTTTATTTTCACATTGTTTTTTTATAATTATGTATGTATATAAAACACAAATGATGCATGGTAATCCTGCAAACATGTCCAAAAACTCATGTTGGGGCACCATCAGCAAGTGTTTGGTGTGCAGCATTTTTTGTTTAGTCCCTGTATCATATACCCTATTGTTGAAGGAAGAAATAGAAGGATAAGTACATTTACACAGGTCTTAACACTGTTTCCATAAAGGTTTGAGAGATATCACTGGGTAGGGTTGCACCGATACTGATACTGGTATCGGTGTCAATACCAGCATTTGCGCGAGTACTCACGAGCACCCGGCAGAGGAGGGTAAGGCAGGAAAAGGGGGATCAACAGAGGCAAGATGAGGCATGAAGAGCGGGTGGTGAAAGAGGCAGAGAGGGGGGTCAAGAGGGAGAAAAAGAGGCAAAAGGGACTAAGGGAGAAAAAAAAAAAAAAAGGAGGAAGGATCAGGCGACAAAAGGAGGGGGGCCAAGAAGAGGCAAAAGGAGGGGGGGATCAGGAGGGAGAGAGAGGCAAAAGGGTGGGGTCAAGGAGGGGGACAAAGGGGGATCAAAAGGGAGAGAAAAAGCCAAGGCAAAAGGAGGGAGCTCAAGAGGGGAAGAATGAAGCAAAAGGTGGGAATCAAGAGGGGGAGGAAGAGGCAAAAGGGGAGAATCAAGAGTCAAGAGGTGGTGTGTGTGTGTGTGTATATATATATATATATATATATATATATATATATATATATATATATATATATATATATATATATATATTTCAAGTACTCACCGATACCTCCAAGTACCTAAAGTATCGGTAATTGGTATCGGTGAGTACTTTAAAAAAGTATCGGTACTCGGTCTTAGAAAATTGGTATCGGTGCATCTCTATCACTGGGGGCAAATCATTTCTTTTTTTTTTTTTTTTTACTCCTACAATATTGGGACTAGTAATTTTAAAGTATTACTATGGCGCTGTTGCTACAAGATCCTATGGCCAGCTCTGGTCCTGGGACCATAAAGCTCCATAGTATGGTGTAGCAACAGCGCCACTGTTCAATTTCAGGCCACTGTGATATTGCACCTAAAAAATTCAACTTTGAAAATTAATAACTTTTGAATGAAACACCTTTCAGCAGTGGGAGTATTCTTGTTTTACTCAGGGGGATAAACCCTACAACATATTTTTTTTTACATTTTAAGTATTACTATCCCTTTAAGGAACTTCCTTGGAGATTACAAGCTAATAACAGCCATATTCAATATGTTAAAGGAGAGTTATTGCGAAAGATTCTGCAGCAAACCAACTGCAATGGAGTGGGGACAAAAAGAATGTCCTTAAATCCCAATTAATTTAAAGGGTGCTGTTAACCCCTTGAATGTTAGACAAATCTCCAACCCATTGCTTTAGGTCTTCCTAGCATTCCAAGGGTTAAAATTCTAGTTCAAATCAGTGGGAATTCTTACTTGACCCTATGGGGCAAATTTAGCTTTAGCTTCCATCCAATCAGAAGCAAAAAAGTAGAGAAATTAAGTCTGCATGGGCCCAGATCCGTGGGTAAATGCCTAATGTCCCTTGTGGAGTCTGTGCCCAACTGACTGGAGGCTGTTCAGCGGACCAAAGAATATGCCACCCACTATTAGATCATTGCTTCTAAGAAATTAGCCACTTGGTGTATGTCTGCATATAAATGCATCAGTTCATCATCCATTGTTTCACTATACCTGTAACTCTTTGTATCCTGTTAGAACCACATGCATGTATTTTTCTAAATGTCAGATTACAAACCAAACAGACAGAGAACAGACCCCAACTGACTTCCCTTAGGGAGATGTGTATGCCAATCTAACACTGTACAACTCCATGGCCCTACACTGTGAGCAACGTGTAATGGAAATCAAAGCAGCAGAAAGGGGTGGGACACCAGGCCATCGCCCTATCAACTTTATTGTCCATTCAGAGCCAGTAATTACCTCTAATCCAGAAACATGCAACCTGCAGGTCTCAAGCAATTGTTGAACTACAATTCTCACCACCCTCAGCCCATAAACGGATGGATGAGGATGATGGGAATTGTAGTCCAAGAGCAGCTGGAGTCCTGCACGTTACCCACCCTTGCTCTAAGCTGCTGTATTGCACATCACAAGGGGACTGGTTTACTTAACCACCTCAATTAAAAAGGCATTCTTTGGCATCTGGTCAAAGCTGTGACTCTCCATCACTGAAATATTGTATAGGTAAGAAATGGGTTGATGGAGGTTAAAAAGGCACTCTAAATTGTGTATGAATACATGTAGGTCACAGACATTAGAATGAATATGTACTTACAACTGCGCTTTTCTCTCTGTTTTTCAGAATATTTCCTAGAACAGAAAAAAAGAAATTCATTGTGGACTGTGAAAAAGAACATCTAGAAAGAGTGCAAATATAATAACCCTTAGCATCTATGGGGTTAACAAATGCATTAACACTGTGCGTACCGGCGGGATACCCAAATCATTGTGTCATAATACATTGGACACCCCCTTGCACTCAAATAGAGTGCATCAGCATAAAAGGGAACAAAAGATGAGGGTGCACTCCAAAGACTTCAATGAAGAATCAGCAAGGATGCCTGACGTAAAATTCACTCATATTTATTTGGAATATGAAAAAAGACATCCACATATACAAAGGCGAAGCGGGACACACAAAACAGAGGTGCTTAAAGCCCCCACGCACAGTCTAACGCATTTCACACCATCAGCGCTTAATCATAGACTCAACAGGAAATTACAACACTATGCAATTTAACCCTTTAAGTGCCAGAGGAGAACGCAACGCATTCCTTCACAGTGCAGCGCATACCCCTCTGGCACTCAAAGGGTTAAATAGAGACAAACAAATCAATGATTGGATAAGAACAAAAGAAAAGAAACAAAGAGGCAACCATTGATTTGTTTGTCTCTATTTAAATTGCATAGTGTTGTCATTTTCTCTTGAGTCTATGATTAAGCGCTGATAGCGTGAAACACGTTAGACGGTGTGTGTGGGCTCCTAGCACCTCTGTTTTGTATATCCCGCTTCATCTTTGCATATGTGGATGTCCTTTAATATTCCAAATAAATATGAGCGAATTTTACATCATGCACCCACATCTTTTCTTCCCTGTTGTAAAACAAGCCGGTCGAGGGAGGACAGAGGTGGCTCTGGCACTTGAAACATGACCGGTGAGTCCGGTAGATACAGTCCAGTGAATATATGAATCGGAGTGATAGCACAGTTCTCTGTGTTTGAATATATTACATCAGCATAATAGCCAGAAAAATCTGCAGAACAATATATAGAGATGAGGATGTATACATAGTGGTAGGTGTATTCTTCATAAATTTATAGATAGGTAGACAGACAGACAGATAGATAGATATAGATATATAGAAGTGTGGCGTAAACCAACTGCACTTAACAGAAAATAATAGGATTTTAGTCTTACCTGTTAAATCCTTTTCACTTAGTCCATACAGGTCACTGGTACTCTGGGAGGCGTAAGTCCCCTTTAATAGGCAGGAACAACTATGCAAATAATTTGCAAGGGGCGGAGCCTCCCCTCTTACTTAAGCCACCTTCTGGCCAGAGCCACTTTAGATTGATTTGAGACCCTAAAACTGACCTCAGGTAAGCAAAAAGAAAGACTCCTGTGAGCATGCCCGAACGGTCTCCCACTGAATGCCACAGGAGAGCCAAGACTGGTCCCTTGACAGGGTGGGAGACCAGTGACCTGTATGGACTAAGTGAAAAGGATTTAACAGGTAAGACTAAAATCCTATTTTCACTGTCGTCCAATACAGGTCACTGGTACTCTGGGATGTACAAACATTGAGCTGATCCAGAGGCGGGAAGTAAGGCAAGGACCAGGCGCAAGGCCCAAGTCACAAGAACTGATATGACCAGTTGATAACATAGCCCAAACTGTAAGTGTCAACGGACACCAACCAAGGGAACAATCCCTGAACTAACACAGCACACGGAACTAGAGCCAACCGGGCTCAACAGTAAAGAAGCACTTAGGATCACAGAGAGGAAGACCTACACAGGCAAGACTGCCTCCAGGACCTTCCTTCCAAAACTGGCATCAGCCGAAGCCAGTACATCAACTCGATAGTGCTTAGAAAAGGTGTGCACAGAGGACCAAGTGGCCGCTCTGCACAGTTGATCAGCAGAAGCTTGATTCTTGTAGGCCCAAGAGGCCCCAATAGATCTGGTGGAATGAGCAGTCACCCGGAAGGGAACATGCTTATTCCTCAACTTATAGGCTTCACGGATGGTAGCCTTAATCCAAGAGGCAATGGTAACTTTGGAAGCCGGTCTTCCTGCCCTAGGCCCCTCAGGAATGACGAATAGAGCGTCAGACTTCCTGATAGACTCGGTGCGATGAACATAAAACTTGAGGCAACGCACCACATCCAACAGATGGAGATCTCTTTCCTTGTCAGATGAAGGATTAGGGCAGAAAGAGGGAACCACAATCTCCTGATTGATGTGAAACTCAGACACAACCTTGGGTAAGAATTCCTTGGTAGTGCGAAGCACAGCCTTATCCTTGTGGAACACCAGGTAAGGAGGTTTACAAGACAAGGCCTGTAACTCTGCTACCCGGCGCACTGACACAACAGCCAAGAGGAAGGCCATCTTCCAAGTCACAAGACGTAATGGAATGGAAGCCAAGGATTCAAACGGTGGTCGCTGAAGAACTCCCAGCACCAAATTGAGATCCCACTGGGGAGCAGGACTCTTAAAGGCAGGTCGAACATGAGTCACACCCTGGAAGAAGACTTTCACATCAGGAAGGACAGCAATCCGTTCCTGGAAAAACACAGACAAGGCAGAAGTCTGAACTTTGAGGGAACTCAGACTGAGCCCCTTATCCACACCGTCCTGCAAGAAGGCCAGGACAGTGGGAAGATGGAAGTCAAGTGACAACTTCTTGTCAGAGCACCATGTCACGAAAGTTGACCATATGCGATGATAGATCTTGGAAGACACAGGCTTACGAGCACTGAGCATCGTCGATACCACAGAAGGAGAAAAGCCTTTCTTTGCTAGAATCGAGGATTCAACCGCCATGCCATCAAATGGAGAGAGTGAACATCCTCTTTCCACAGATACCCCTGAAGAAGCAGGTCCGGACGGGCTGGAAGTGGGATTGGATCCTTCACTGACATGGCCATCAATTCCGGAAACCAGGACTGGCGAGGCCAGTTTGGAGCAATCAGGATGACAGGACAACGTTCCCTCTTCAACTTCTGGATAACTCTGACCAATAGAGGAAGAGGAGGGAAGATGTAAGCCAGGGGGAAGTCCCAAGGGATCGACAAGGCATCCACTGCTAGAGCAAGGGAGTCCCTCAACCGGGAGCAAAACACCGGAACCTTCCTGTTGTGTCTGGTAGCCATCAGATCCACCACAGGCATCCCCCACCGTTGAGTGAGCATGTGAAACACCTCTGGGTGAAGAGCCCATTCTCCGCTGTCGACGGTATGACGACTGAGGAAGTCTGCCATGACGTTGTCCACGCCTGGAATATGAACCGCAGAGATGACAGGCACGTGATCTTCTGCCCAAGACAAAATATCCTTGACCTCCCACCAGGCAGAACCGCTTCTTGTGCCGCCTTGCCTGTTGATGTAAGCCACCGCCGTGGCGTTGTCGGACTCCACTCGGACTGGAAGACCGGTCAATTGAGACTCCCAGTGCCTCAGGGCCAGCCGGACAGCTCGAAGTTCCAGAACATTGATGGAGAGCATGGATTCCTCCAGACCCCATTTCCCCTGAGCACTGAAGCGACCCCAGACTGCACCCCAGCCCCGAAGGCTGGCATCCGTAGTGACTGTGGTCCAAGGAGGAACTAGAAAGGATTTCCCTTTCAGGAGATGAGAGAGATCTAACCACCAGTGCAGACTCGACTCGACATGAGGAGGAAGAGAAACAGACAGATGTTGATGATCTGGATGATTCTTGCACGTCTGGATCACAAACCTCTGAAGATCCCGGGAGTGGGCCATGGCAAATGGTACTGCTTCGATTGTGGAAATGAACTTCCCCACTAAGGACGACAACTTCGGAACTGGAATCTCGTCCATGTCCAGAATTCCAGCCACTCTGACAGCTATCTGGTGAGCCACGTCCTCTGGAAGAAACACCATGCATTGGCGAGTGTCGAACAGGAGACCCAGGAACAGAAGCCTCTGAGATGGAATCAAGTCCGACTTGTCCAGATTCAGGATCCAGCCATGACGGTTCAGGGTGTGCATGCACATCTGTAATTGCTGAAGGAGAAGCTCCGCTGAGGAGGCCTTCAGAAGGAGATCGTCCATGTAGGGGGTCACTCTGATCCCATCCTGATGGAGCACCGCTATCAATGAGCCCAACACCCTCTGGAAGACCTGAGGGGCTGAAGTCAGCCCAAAGGGGAGCGCTGCAAACTGAAAGTGTCCCCTGTGGCAGGCAATCCTGAGGTACCGCCTGCTCTCTGGATGAATAGGGATGTGAAGATAAGCATCCTGAAGGTCCAGGGAGGCAAGAAACTCCCCTGGAGACATTGCTGCAATCACAGAGCGCAGGGACTCCTGGCGGAAGTGGGAAGTCACCACATAGGCATTGAGATCTTTGAGATCCAAGATGGGACGGGCTCCTCCGTCCTTTTTGGCTACCACAAACAGGTTGGAATAAAATCCTGAACCTGTGTCCCCCTGAGGAACCGCCTCCAGGACCTCTTTGTCCAAGAGATCCTGAATAGCGTCGTCGAACAGACGCCTTTTTGTGGGTTCCTGAGAAGGACGAGTAAAATGGAACCGAAAAGGAGGAAGGGAAGAGAAAGGGATCCTGTATCCCTCTGACACCACCTGAAGAACCCATGGGTCCGCCACTGACTCCTCCCAAGTCCGGCGAAAGATGCGGAGACGACCGCCTACAGCCGGATGCGGACCCGGGTTCGGCGAGTCATGCCGAAGCAGTCTTGGAGGTCTTGGCCTTGGAGGCAACTTTGGGCCTCCAGGACTGTTTGGGCTTGGAGGAGGAGCGCGTAGTGGGAGGACCCGTTTGGGCCGAGGAGCGTGTCTCAGTCTGAAAGGAACGAAAGGACCGATTGCGTTTGGCTGGAAACTTTTTCTTAAAGACTGAGGGTAGAAGAGTACTTTTACCGCCAGTAGCCTCACTGATCATTTCTTTGAGTTCAGACCCAAAAAGCAAATTCCCCTGAAAGGGCAAGGAAAGCAAGGCTTTCTTAGAGGCTGTATCAGCAGACCAAATTTTCAGCCAAAGAGCGCGTCTAGCCACCACAGAAGAAGTGGAGGCCCTCGCCATCATGCGCACAGCATCAAAGGCAGCGTCAGCAACATAGTTCTGAGCTTCAGTGATATTAGCAAGAAGCTGCAACTGTTCAGATACAGGCGCATCCTGGCGAACCGCTTCAGTCAGTCGTTCAGTCCAGGCCGCAATAGCTCTATTAACCCATGCCACAGCAAAAGTGGGGCGCATGGCTGTGCCAATGGAGGCAAAAATAGACTTAAGAGAGAGCTCTAGTTTCTTATCCGTCCAGTCCTGCAAGGCAGAGGCATCTGAGACAGCCAAAGCAGTAGATTTGGAGAGTCTAGACACAGGAGCATCCACTTTGGGAGGATGAACCCATTTTGCCAGCTCCGCCTCAGAAAAAGGGTAAAGTTTAGCAAACTTTTTTGGAGACAGAGGAAGATCTATCAGGATTCTTCCATGCCTCAGAGACCAGACGGGCAAGAGTAGGGTTAGTTGGGAAACAAACAACTGGTTTAGATGGCTTTTTCTGAAACACATCAGTAGGATCATAAGTGGATTCCTGAGTCAGAGGAAGGTTGAGCGTATTCAGAACCGCTCTGATCAGACCCTCAGCCGAAACTTCAGGGTCACACTCATAGGGGTCCCCAATGGACCTGTTAGATTCAATAACAGTACGTTCCTCAGCATCAGAATCCTGTAAAAGTTATTCTTCAGAAGAATCAGTGATATCAGGAGCTCCCTGTGGCTTAGGCAGGGAGGTCCTGATAGTAGAGGGGGTCTGCCAGACCTGGAGAGCCCCCTGTACCTGAGAGGGAAAGAGTTGAAGCGTGGATCTGAGATCCCTAGTGGCAGCTTTAAACTCCCTCACCCAAGATGGCTCAATAGCATGGCTGGGAAGCCCAGGGTTGCTATCTTGACCAGTACAATTAGGGCATAGATCCCCCAGATTATCGCCATCCAGCCCAATGTGGCAAGAGGAGCAAAACGCCATGGGGGTAGCGGACCCCCCATCCTCCTTAGACTTGGGTCTAGCCCCTAGCTCCAGTGAAGTAGACATGCTCACAGCGTCAATATACCCCACCAATAACACTATCACCCAGAAAAAGTGTTAAGATTAAAGTTTCACCCCAGAAATGTTCTAAAAACGGACTTATCTGGCCAGCGAAGGGTTAATCTGTTGAGGAGAGAGAAGGCTCGGTCCCTGCGTAGTGTACTCGCCTAGGAAAAGTACCACAAAATGGCAGCCGTCATAAAAGCCAATCAGAAACGAGCGCGAACCAAGCGCTCATGGGAAATGTAGTTTTCCTGTCCAAGTACCCCAAACATTGCCCGAAGCCCCCCTGAACACCCCACATGAATAAAACACATTCCGGATGATAGATCAGGAGCCTAGAATTAAAATGAGCCCTCTCTGAAGTTGCTGTGACAAGCGGTTCCAGAGATATGTCCCATACTGTGAATTCCCATAGAGAGTAAAGGAGCCCTTGCGTCTGAGCGGGAAAAAGCCGCGCTTAAAGGCGCGGAACACCATTTTTAATAAAGTTTAGTAAAACATTAAAAAGTGCCCAAACAAGCATGAAACACATGAGAAACATAAATAAATGAATACCCAATGCTCCAAAACTCAGAGAATAACACAGAAATTGCATAAACAGTAATAATGCAATAAAAACACCCTATGAGTGCTGGAGTGTATTAAAACTCCCAAATACAAGCCCATCAAAGGGACACTGTGGGGACAAGTGGACCTTCAGCACTCAATGGGTGACTCTCCTTGCTGACTTCTGTCTTCAGGTGACCATGATAAGGAGGGAAAGAACCAGAGGTAAATTCCCCAACAGGGGAGCTGCTTAACACAAGCTGTCCCCTCTTCAGGGCATAGGTCCACAGAAAATCCCTGGAAGCTGCACCAGCCACTTTAAAGAGGGCAATTCACAGCCATGGTCACCCTCCTAATGGTGGTATTCCATATTTGAATAAAAAATAATAAAATACTAAGATGCATAGATGTTCTCTACCTGGTGTGGAAGCACACCAGGAACAAATCAATCTAAAGTGGCTCTGGCCAGAAGGTGGCTTAAGTAAGAGGGGAGGCTCCGCCCCTTGCAAATTATTTGCATAGTTGTTCCTGCCTATTAAAGGGGACTTACGCCTCCCAGAGTACCAGTGACCTGTATTGGACGACAGTGAAAAAAAATTCCCTCTCATGTGGACAATGAATGCCAGAGGCCTCCAAAACATGGCTTTGCAATGCACTTGTTTGATGCCCTCTCTATCATTTAAGGGGTTAAAAGCATAATCTATATCAAAAGATGCAGTTGTTTCCTGCAGTATTGTTCCACTTTAATATTTATCCATCTCAGACACAATAATGAAAGGAAGGAAGTTTAAAAAAAAAAAAACAAAAACAAAAAAACAAACAGGGGTACAACCCCAGTAGATTTGATACAGAGCAAATATGACATTACAGTGGTAAGATCAATAAAATTACATCACTTCTCCAATTCCTACATTATTCTGTGGAGGCAAAGCACTAAGATCTCGAAAGTTGGAAACATCTTAATACATTGGCTTCATAGAACAGTATAGGCCCTGGACAGTTTAGAACATTTTATCACACTGTGGTTGTATCTCCCCCCCAAGAATACACAGTATACATACAAGTAAAACAATTGGAGGTTCCTCAGTGCACTATCAAAATATACCTCTTCATCTCAAATAAATTAGTGCAGCCGTATATATTTTATCTGCTATCACAGATGAAGACCTAATTGAAGAAAGGGAATATTTACGGTGCGCCAGTATATTAATGTATTGTGAAAAATGTCACGTCTATTGTATTAATTTATCACAGTTCTATTTTCACAAAAATATCAATTTGTAATTTTACCACATATGTTCCAAAATATCAAAGTACTCTCAATATTCTGAAATTATGGAATGTTCATCAAGAGGTCGTGTAGATCTCAATCCATATATTATTTCTTCTCGTCCCAGGTATTATTTGAATTAAGAAAGTGTTATGTGGTGATTGCAGCAATGATGCCACCTTTGGAGTCCCTCAGCTGTACAGGACCGAATTTAAAGTGGAGCTTTCATCTTCATAATATTGCCCCCAATAAATTACTAATATAGCAAAGGAATACTTCTATTATGCTGAATAAATCCACGTTATTGAAGTAATCCAGCTTCATCTGTAGGCATCCAGGACACAGAGCTTACAAGAGAAGCTCTGTGCACCTGCGCAGGCAGCAACTTCCATCACCTTAAAGTAACCAATGAATGTCCCCACCAATCCAGGCAGTGTATGGGAACAGACAGCGCAGACTCAGAGGTAACTTTCCTCTAAGATGTCTGCACTGTTGTCCGCTGGATGCCTGCAGAAGAAGCTGGATTACTTCAAAAACATGGACTTACTCAGCATAATACAATTATTCCTTTGCCTATCGCTATATTAGTAATGTATTGGTGGGCAATATTATGAAGATGAAAGTTCCGCTTTAAAGGGATAGTAATGTTCCAACAAGCACGAAATTGTAGACCAAATAACAAAATACTTAATGCCCTTACTCGTATCTCTCAAACCTTTATGATGAGAGATATAAGAAAATAAAGTCCTCCGCTCCCTCCCCTTTGTGCCTGACGAGCTTTAAAGCTGTCAGAGGCAGAATCTGGTCGGACGACCAGACGGGGCTCTTCAGGAGCGCTAACATCGAGATATCCAATAAATATTAAATAAATCTTATGTGTAAGAAATGGAATCCACAATGAATAAACCAACAGTGTTCTCACAAAACGGTGGACACTATGCGTGTTCCTCAGTGTGGGCGCACTCTGTTCTGGTGCCACAAGATATACACAGATTTAGTTTAAGATTTATGTTTTATTATACCACAGCCACAATTTTGTAGAGTGAGATTTTTAATAAATATATTAAATGCCACATATTTCTATTGGGTTCTTGTGTTACCATATCTGACATCCAGATGTTTTTTTTTGTTTTATGCATCCAGTAGATGTATTAAAATAGATACTAATTTAGGTATCTTTAATTTATATGAGGCTAAAATCTGATTTAAGTAGACAAATTAAAACCTTTGTAGCTGAGAGATTTCCAAGCCTTGTGGGGCTGTCTTCATTTTGCTACCCAAGTTCTCCCAATGGGTGGGATTTATTTTTGCAGGCACACTGGTTTAGCTACCAGGGGTGCTCTTAGGCCATATCATTATTAAAGAAACTTAGTGGAGATTGAAAGGGATATACAAACTTGAGAACTATTCCTAAGAGATTTTAATGGGCAACTGCTGAATCTAGACTGAGGTCCTGGAATTCTTTATTGCAGCTGGTTGTACTGGTTTTTTGGCCAATGGATGTGGGTGGAATACAGGGACAGTGGACGGATGATAAAAAAAAAAAAAAAAAAAAAAAAAAAACACTTCTACAATTATTCCATATTGTCATAGCCATAAACATTTGGGATTCAGAACTTAGGAACAAGAGTATTCTGCTGAGACCTGACAAAAATGGGGTTGCTTGGCCCATCAATAAGGTTTCTCACATGAGGTTATTCAATTGATCAGAAAAAGTCTGACATGCTTAACCTCCTATTGACCAGAAGGGTGTGCAAAGCATTGCTTCACAATGTGTTGTATACCACCTGGTCCTCAAGAAGTTAAGCTTGAATGAATTAATATGTTTATTAATACAGTGCCACACTTTTACGCAGCACATAAGGATCAGGTGTGGCATAATGTGCTCAATTTCTGTCAGGATAGTGGAACATAAATAACTATATTATAAGAGCCTTAGTATCACGGTTCCCGTGATCTTGGCTGTCACTCTTTGCTGTGGTGCGCTCCCATTGGCTGAGCTTGTTTGGCCCGCCCAGTATGGCCTTTTTATACCGGGCCTTTGGCACCTTTCAGGTGCCCTTTCGTGGTGTTCCTGTACCAGTGTTGCTGTGTACCTGTGTACCGACTTGGCCCGTCTGACTACTCTCCTTGGTTCCTGCTCTGTGATTCGACCCAGCCTGGCTGACGTTCCTGGTCCGTGATCTGACCCGGCTAGTCTGACAATCCTGCTCTGTGATTTGATCCGGCCTGGCTGACGTTCCTGGTCCCTGACCTGACCCAGCTACGTTGACAACCCTGTCTGTGTTCCTGCTGTGATCCTGATCCTGTGTCGCTTGGGTGACATTCTGACTTCCGCTGTGCTGATTGCAGGACTGACAGAGTTGTTGCCTCCAATTCACTGGGCCTTCCTGTTTACTCTTGCTGAGCACTGTTGCCTCCGATACACTGAGCCTCCGTTAACACTTGCAGAGCACAGTAGTCCCAGTTTCAGTGAGCCTTCCGTTTGCACTTGCAGAGCACTGTTGCCTCCGTTCACACTTGCAGAGCACAGTAGTCCCAGTTTCAGTGAGCCTTCCGTTTGCACTTGCAGAGCACTGTTGCCTCCGTTCACTGAGCCTCCGTTAACACTTGCAGAGCATTGTTGCCTCAGTTACATTGAGCCTTCCGTTCACACTTGCAGAGCACCGTTGCCTCCGTTAACCCTGAGCCTTCCGCTTACACTTGCAGAGCATTGTTGTCTCCGTTACAAAGAGCCTCCCATTAACACCTGCAGAGCATGGTGGCCTCCGATTAACATTGAGCATCCGGTAACACTTGCTGCTTGCAGTGGTCTCGTTACCGCACCGGTTGGGTGCTATTGGCTCTATACACCCCAGCTCTCGCAGTGTATTTGGTCTCCGTTAGCGCACTGGTTGGGTGCTATTGGCTCTTAACATCTCAGCTCTTGCAGTGCACTTGGTCTCCGTTTACGCACTGGTTGGGTGCTAGTGGCTCCAAGCTCCCAAGCTCTTACAGTACTAATATCTATGCTTACAGCACCGGGCGGGTGCTCACGGCTCAACGTGTGCTAGCTCTTGCAGAGTATTTTGGCCTCAGTTCCCTGCTCAGCATAAGAAGTAGTCTCAGTCCTGCTCAATTTACTGGTGCTCTCACATCTAGCACCACAATATCGCTCCTTTAACAGAGACGGATTGCTTTCTATGAACTTTAACCCTTGTGTACCCTGTATGCTAACTTATGCCTGTCCTGTGACAGTATATATTATTTTCCCTGTATACTGGGCCTGAGAGGGCATCTGTACTTCCTTGTCTATTTCCAGTCATTCTGTACTGCCTCTAGAGGGCAGCCTTTCTTGTCTTTTAATAAAACTGTGTTTTATTCTAACCTACTGGTCTAAGTGTCCTACAAAACCGTTACACTTGGATGTATGAAGGTTGCTGATGTAACATACACCTCCAGTTTTCAACAACATTCTCACTATTCACTTGTAGGGCTGCAACTAACGATTATTTTGATAATCAATTAGTTGTCCGATTATTTTTTCGATTAATCGGATAAAAAACCAATATGTTAATTTTTCATGATTTAAAATGATTAAATGAACAAACTGAGTGTTAAAAACAAACAGCAGAATAAAAAACTTTACACATTTAACATGCGTCATTGTTATTATTTTACTATGGGGTCTATGCACCTCTCTTTCTCCCCCTTGCACCTCTATTTCTCCCCCATGTACTTCTTTCTCCCCCCTTGTACCTTTCTCCCCCTTGTGCCTCACTTTCTCCCCCTTGTGCCACACTTTCTCCCCCTTGTGCCGGGCTGGGGGGTAATCTGAGTGGCATCCGGTCCCCTGAGGCTGGCTCTGAGTTCCCTCCTCCCCGCCCGCATCATCACGCGCCCCTGCGGGCCATGATGACAT
This sequence comes from Rhinophrynus dorsalis, assembly GCA_037306005.1. Lineage (NCBI taxonomy): Eukaryota > Metazoa > Chordata > Amphibia > Anura > Rhinophrynidae > Rhinophrynus > Rhinophrynus dorsalis. The sequence continues at coordinate 362,899,442 of CM074722.1, forward strand.
ACATACAGAGAAGGGGAAGAGGGCAGAGGCACCGGAAGAGAAGCGCTTGCTGCCAGACAGTAACGATCAGTCTGCTGGCAACAAGCGCTTCTCATCCGGTGCCTCTGCCCTCTTCCTCTTCTCTGTCTGTATGTCATCACGGCCCGCAGGGGCGCGTGATGATGCGGGCGGATGGATCTTGTCATATTGACACTGGCAGCGGCGGCAGTCTGGGGCTGCAACTAATCGATTATGAGAATCGTTGACGACGATTCTCATAATCGATTTTTATCGATAATATCGATTAGTTGTTGCAGCCCTATTCACTTGTGATTGTTTCCACTGGATTGATTCCAGGGCTTACACCGGAGATAGTGTTCACACAGAGAGGCAGGTTGTAGCCTCTTATTAAGCGAGTACCTGTCTGAGGGAAGTAGTGGGGTTCATATATGTGGCAACTGTTTTTGTGTCTTTCATGTAAAAGCTGGAGACTAGGAGTTAAAGGGATAGTAATGTTTCAAAATAAAAGCTACTCCAGTTAATCTTCATATTATGGAGAGTGTTCTTACAATACTGTCAGAGTTGTATTTCCAGAGTAATTGAATGATAAAGTATCCCCCTCCCGCTCATTTTACTGATGTAACACTGATCACCTCCGAACAGCAAGGTGGTGTCCTGGTGGAACACAGAGAGGGACAATCTTCAATTAGTGTAAGGGAAAAAACTGAAATCTGTCGGGAGGGGGCAGGGTTTCCATTGTTCTCACAATAAGAAAATTGTCCTTGTTGTGATCTGTCTCGTCTCAAGACCAGATTCCACATCTGAGGGAGGTGACTTACACTAGGTAAAAAGGCAAGGAGAGGGATACTTTATCATTCAATTACTCTTAAATGACAACTCTTGACAGTATTGAAATAACACTCTGGCTCAAATACCAAGATTAATTGGAGCTGCTGTTTTTGTGAAACATTACTATCCCTTTAAGAAGTACGACCACACAGATAGACTCAGGAGCTTACACCAGGGAATGTCCGGATGTCTACAGTTGAACATTGTGCCTCTGTGTTTGGGAGTATAAAACAGATCTATGCAACTTCTCCACACTTAAGAAGCTGATGTACTTTTAGAGGGATTCTGCTCTTCTTCTCTTCCCTTCTCTAGAAATTGTTGCTGTATTTGTTTGACCAGTGGCGTCATCCATGGAGAGGGAGAAGCAACCCAGGAATAGTTGGATGGGGAACAATACTAATAGAGACTGCTCTTTAACCCCTTCGCGTCCAATGACGTACCCGAACCGTCATGCTGGTCCTGCACTTAAGGACCAGTGATGGTCCTGGCACGTCAAGAGTTAACTTTCCCATCGTCGCCGCTGTGCACAATGTGAAAGACGTGTGCATGCTGTTACTAGGTGCTCCGGTATCGGAGCACCTAGTTTCAGCCAATGCCCGCATTGTTTATACATGTGATTGCTTCTGTCACATCTCTCTGTCTCCCTCCTCCTCAGACACAAATCTGAAGAGAGACAGAGAAATTGTTACAGTGTGTCCTGTGTTCCAGCTAGAGTTGCAACTTTGTTTAAAAAAAGAAAAAAAAAAGTTTTTTGTTTTTTTTTTTTTAATTTGAAAACACATCCCTCCTTAATCTAACACTATGAAAATGTAATGGGAACAACCCTGTTTTTTCCATGTCTGAAAATGGAAACGTACATGTTCTCAACTGAACCCAGTAAATCCCCCAAACCCTGACAAACCTATGCACATGGGGCATTGCCATACTCAGAACATGTAGTTGAATTGTGGACAATGCATTTTTACGAATCTCCAAATATCCTGTACTTGAAATCCACAGCAACACCGAAATATAGCTGTGAAAATACAGGGTTTTGTTTCTTACTGCAGGTTTTGGGAGGGATTGCTGGTAAAATGTCTGAGGGTTGTAGTCCTTTCTAAAAAATATATTTTGGGGGTAAAATATGAATTGCAACATTGCAAAACACCCCAAATAAGACAAAGGCACCAGTTAAGCGAGCTGTAAAATAGCAAAGTCTGAAAATGGAAAGAGCATGTTCCCAACTGGGCCCAGTAGATTCCCCAAACCCTGACAAACCTATGCATATGGGGTATTGTTGTACTCAGAAAAAGCAATTGAACATTAATCAATGCATTTTTTTAAATGTTCACCTATCCTGTGCGTGAAATCCACATCAAATTTGAAAACTAACTGTGAAAAACGCTGATTTTTTAATTTAAATAACGATTTACGAGGGATTGGTGGTAAAATTGCTGAGAGAAAAATTTGAAATCATGTGTAAAATGAAAGCCTGGGGTGTCTACTTTCAAAACTATACACTTCTGGGGGATAATCTTAAAATGGGGCACTGTTAAACAGCCCCAAATGAGACATGGCACCAGTGACGCAAGCTGTAAAAATTCAAAGTGTGAAACTGGAAACGCGCATGTTCCAATTTGGGCCCTGTAGCTCCAAACCTTGAGAAACCTATGCATATGGGGTATTTCTGTACTCAGAAGAAGGAGCTGAACACTAAACAATGCATTTTAAAAATCTTCACCTATCCTGTGCTTGATATCAACAGTAATAATGAAATGTAAGTGTGAAAACTGCAAAACAAAAACGAAATATTACTACAATTTTGGAACATATTTCTGGAAAAATACCTGCATAAAAAACTCCAAAATTCTACTGATTATTTACCTTATGTTGTCTACTTTTCAGAAACATATACCTTTGTGGGACATTTTTGGTTCTGGCACCGTCAACTAAGCTATGATGCAAAAAAACAGGAATATGTAAGCAAAATGTTTTTGGGTTTTTTTTCTCCTCTTTCTATTTCAATCAAATTAAACAATGAGGTATTCATATAATTGTGGTATCAAAAGAAAGCCCTACTTGTGCTTAAAAAATTGTATATAATTTGTGTGGATGTATTAAACGAATTAAAGAGAAAATATGGTTGAACAAAGACATAGTCAAAAAAGTCAAAATTGCTCCGGTCCTTAAGTGAAATCCACCTCAGATTTGCCGGTCCTTAAGGGGTTAACCCTTTGAGTGCCACAGAGGTATCCAATGCATTGCGATACAATGCACTATATACTTCCCTGGCACTTAAAGGGTTAAGCTAGTGCGCTGTTGGACAATTTTGTCTGTTGCAATAAAATATTGGAATATGGGCTTCTGGATGCGGACATATATTTGGTCCTATGATAAAGCAGAACTATTATCATAATAATATTGTCCCCCCAAACCATTACAAACATAGCGATAGGCAAACCCATACTTTCATTAGGCTGAATAAGTCTGCATTACTGAGGAAATAAAACTTCTTTTGCAGGCACCGACAGACAACAGCCAGACATCTTGGAGAAAAGGTACCTCTGAGTCTGCGGTGTCTGTCCTGTTCACTGCCAGCACTGGTGAATGGATTTCCTTGATACCTTAAGGTACTGGAAGTTACTGACTGCGCAGGTGCACAGAGCTCCTTTTTTAAGCTCTGTGCAGCCAAAGAAGTTGTTTTTCCTCAATAATGCTGACTTATTCAGCCTAATGAAAGTATGGCTTTGCCTATCGCTATGTTAGTAAGTATTTGGGGGACAGTGCTATTATGATTATAGTTCCGCTTTAAACTAATTTTGTTAGCTTCTCTCCTAGGTCCTCTTCTATCAGGCTAAGCAGTCAGTATACCCTAGCCGGGACACAGTCACATAGTTTATGAGGTTGAAAAAAAAGACGTGTCCAATTTCAGCCCATTCCATATCACCCCTGTTGATCCAGAGGATGGCAAAAAAAAAAAAAAAAATTAAAGCCATTTCCAATTAAGAAAAAAATTCCTTCTTTATTCGAAATGGCGGTCCGATATTTCCCCAGGTTAACCTTCATAATTCTCAATATTGTTCTGTGCCAGACAGGAATCCATTACTTTTTTGATAGCACAGTATCTGCAAGCACAGCATCCCGAGGCAAAGAATTCCATAACTTTACTGCCACTATTGTAAAACATCCCTGCCTTTGTTTGACTTGAAAGCGGCTTAATAGATGACCTCTCGTTCTTTGCTCATCTCTTTGATTAAATAGTTCATTGCAGAGTTTTTTGTATTGACCTTAAATATATGTGTAAATGGTAATCATATCACCCTTAGACAGCTCTTATATAATGTAAACAAATCCAGTTTGGTTAGTTTCACTTTATAACTCAGATCCTCCAATCCCATTATCAGTTTTGTTGCACATCTCAACTTTTTTCAGCTCAGTAATGTATTGTTTAAGAACTGGTGCCCAAAACTGTATTTCATATTCCAGATGAGGACTTACCAAGGATTTATATAGAGGTATTAGCATCCCGTTCATCTGTACCCCTTTATATGCAGGATAGTACCATATTTGCTCTTGCAGCAGCTGAGTGATACTGCATACTGCTGTGAAGTCTATAATCCATCTGTACTCCTAAATCTTCCCCTAATGAGGATTCCCAAAGTAGTTTCCAACTTAAAGGCATAGTAATACTTCGTTTTAACTTTATTTTATTTTGTAGGCATTAAAAAAACATGAAGAATGATATAAGTCTTATCTCTCAAACCTTTATGGTTTATGAGATATTCACAAGCAAAGTTTCCCCCTCCCTCCCCTTTTACTGATGTAACACTCTTCAGCCTGAGCGGAAGGGAGGTGCCCAGGTAGACTGCAGAGAGGGACAATCTTCAATTAAGATAAGGGAAAAACCTGAAAAGCTTGTCAAGGGGGGCAGGGATTTCATTGTTTTCATAGGAATAAGAGTGTCCCCTTCTGTTATCTGTCCAGTCTATGGACTGCATTCCACATCTGAGAAGAGATTGTTTACAGTAGGTAAAAGGGGCGGGAAGGGGAAACTTTGCTTGTGAATATCTCATAAACCATAAAGGTTTGAGAGATAAGACTTATATCATTCTTCATGTTTTTTAATGCCTACAAAATAAAATAAAGTTAAAACGAAGTATTACTATCCCTTTAAGAGTTTATGTAGCATATTTATTTCTACAGCCCAAATTCATAAACATACATTTATCTATATTAAACTTAATCTGTCACTTTACTGCCCATTCACTCAGGTTATCCAAATCTTTCTGCATCAGATTTATATTTCTTGGTGTACCAAACATAGAATGAGATATGAATATGGAGTTTCAATTTTTGACTTCGAGATGGTGACATTTTAAGTAATTTTTTGGACGCTAGCGACACACCACTCAAAGCTGATTCTTTGTTTGATGCTGCTCAACCTGATGCCACCATGACCACTGACTCAATGGATGTTAAGAGCTTTTTCTGTAATATGGAAAACTTGTTCAGTAGGTAACTATGTTTGTGGTTGGACATTACCACTCTAAAAAAATATGTTCAGGTAAAAAGAATTCTAAGAGGTCCACATTTGAAAAAGTTCCCTACTTCTGAAACCAGAGATGACAACTTTATTATTAAATGGAAAACAGTCTAAAAGGAAAAGTAATGGAATAAAAATGCAGCTCCGATTGATCCTCATATAACGAGGATCATGTAGTGCTGTATTGCAATAGTTTATATTTTGTAGTTCAAGAATAAATCAATTCTAAAGGATCTCCCCCCTGTCCTTTTTACCTACCCTTAGCCTACTCCCCTCAGATGTGGAAATCGGTCGTGGGACCGGACAGCGAGCAGCAAGTGACAATCTTCATCCACGGAGTATAAGTAAAACCCTGCTCCCTTGACAAAGGAGGGCAGGATTTTCCTTACGCTCACTGAAAATTGCCCCTCGCTGCGCTCCATCGGCTGGTTCAAAAACGCAGCATGACACAAGTAAAAGGGGAGGGAGTGGGATCCTTTAGAATTGATTTACTCTTGAACTACAAAACAAACTATTGAAATACAGCTCTACATGATCCTAGTTACATGAAGATCAATCGGAGTTGCATTTTTATTCTGCCATTACTATCCCTTTAAGTGAATGCTCTTAAGTTCATTGCACTTGTATAAAATAAATGTGAAGAGTTATCTAAAACTAAAGAGAAGACATTATTGTTGTTCAAAGTGCTTTGAAGTCACAGACATTGGCAACCAGAATGAGGAGGACATAAGGCAAAGACAACAAAAGAAGATATCCCACAAGACAAAATCAGTAGTCTTGGAGAAGCACATGCTGAATTTATCCAGTGTCACTTTAACATAGTAACATAGTTGATGAGGTTGAAAAAAAAAAGACAAGCGTCTTTGCCAAATCATCCCTGTTGATCCAGAGGGTACCTTGACGTGGGGGGCGAGCGTAAACATATTTTGGCCAAACTATACAGCGAAGACCTCAAATTTATTAAAATGGTATAATATATAATTTACATCGGGTTTACGTTTGGATAATCTGTATGGAGAAGAGCAGATTATTTTGCTTTAGGTTTTTGTCTAGGCTTTCACATAACTTCAGGGAGCTTGGAGAACTCCGCCATTTCTTGATGCTATCTATATTTATTCACTTGGGGTCTCAATTTATATCTGAAAATGATATGTATATATAATGATATGCGAGTTAGCTCTGTGAGTTTTGTTTCGTTCTTGTTTACTTCTCTATATAGGTTTATATGAACCTGTATATCATTTTTGTCAGCAAGTTTAATTGTATTGCAGAGTTATTTTTTAAATATATAAATATATATATATATATTTTAACTTTCTTTTGTTGATAGAATTTAATAATTTTAATAACTTAGTTTATCTGCTCTGTGGGTTATAATAATATTTTCTTATCTCATCATTCAACTCGACACATACTTCCCCTTTAACGACCACATGGTCTGGGGGTGAGGCTCTCTGGAGGACCTGGGAACATTTTTTTTTCCTTTACATTAATGTGTTCTGTGACCTCAGAGTGGAGTGAAGCCGTGCTGCGATCACAAATTTCCGTGACTTGCCAGGACTGTCACCAGCCATTAAAGTTTTCTTATAAATTGTTTTTTATTTTTTAAATCCTACCATTTAAATGTAGCCTTTAAAATATGATCATTTTTCAACTTCGATTTAGGTCTATAATTAAGTTCTAGTTTTAGAGTGAAACACACATCATTTTGGGGGTTGTATGATCCAGCTGTTGTGTTCCATTGTCCATCGTCCCTTATATTTTTGTTTTTCAAAGCTGAAATTATAAATACTTGATGAGCACTCAATTAAATAATAATCCTAAAAAGTGAACCATACACAAACATGTATGGGGTGCACATGGATCTTATAAATATAGAAATACCACAAAATAAGAAAAAGAAAAAAAGATAAGATCCAAACAGAGGCACTCACACCTTTTTAATTTTACTATAAAAAATATACAGAATTACAAAAATATACCACAGGCAATGGACTACACGAACGCATGCGCTCAGACCCCTCCCTTAAGACACAAATTCCCACACCTATAATATACTTAGTAATCACAGACATAAAATACCCCAAACCTACAAATCCCTAAAAGGATTGATATAGCAAAACGGCTGGTTCATTATATCGACTAACAGCATTAACATACTGGCTTGGCTATTACTAACTGTTTCAATTTATGTGGCATCTAACGGAACTGTTTACAGTGTCATCATTATTAGCTACCTATGTTTCTGCATATATTGATACTGTTTCACCGCAGCAAGTTATAACCTACGGATCCTGTATTTGTTACAATATATTTATATGATATTGAATTGTTACTATGGGTTTGTAACATATCTACATATACATTGTGCATTATTAGCATTGGATTTTGCTATATCAATCCTTTTAGGGATTTGTAGGTTTGGGGTATTTTATGTCTGTGATTACTAAGTATATTATAGGTGTGGGAATTTGTGTCATAAGGGAGGGGTCTGAGCGCATGCGTTCGTGTAGTCCATTGCCTGTGGTATATTTTTGTAATTCTGTATATTTTTTTATAGTAAAATTAAAAAGGTGTGAGTGCCTCTGTTTGGATCTTATCTTTTTTTCTTTTTCTTGTTTTGTGTTTTTCAAAGCTGTAATAAAGTATAGTTTTTTATGTAGTGATCGGTACTCCTTATATTTTGGAGTGCGTCCATCAACCTTGGATACCATCTGCATAAATGTTGTGGTCCACACTGCATTACTCTATTATATTTATTTTGGTGTGTTTATTTATTATATAAGGACATATCAAATATCCCCTCACATACGGGTCTGTGAACCCCATATTGATTCCCTTTATATCCCTCCTCACCTGACATTACTAGTGGGCAAAATAAATTAATATGGTATTCATAATGTTATTGGGCGAGTTGTTGGGCGGTCATTAGATTCCCCTTTTGGGAATATGTCCCTGTATTTTGAACTCTGTCAATCCTATGCTAATGTCTACAAGTGTTGTGGTAGGGGAAATTAGATGCACTGGGATTCATTTTTAAGCCACGTTGTAATGCTTCCACTGTTAACATAAGCGTTAATCACTGGTAATAAAGATGAAGAAGCTGGAACACTGCATTCCATAAATCACTAGCAATTGCAAACTGAGCAATTGATGGTGTGAGCAAAGGGACGGGATCAAAAGGTTTAATATTATGAAACGTAATTAACACATATGAAGCATAAGCAAAGGCAGCACACGGCTGTGTAATGCATTTCACTTTCTAAGGTTTAGTGTAACAATTGTACCGTAAAAATAGATACGGAAATGCATTTCCATTTCTTACAGTACAATGCAGGAGAACACCTTTTACCAATATTACAGTACCATGGACAGAGTGCAGAGATAATCTTACTCCATTATAGCAGCAGACAGACATGCAGATATCTAGGTGCCAGCAAAACACTTTGCCATGAAGCAATGTGCCAGCAGAGCCTTGGTACTAAGTCGTAGTTAATGAAGCTCTGGTTTCAACAGATACGTTGCACGGCAGACAGTATTAATGGGAACTAACGGATAGCAATTATGGCACAAAACAATGGTACCTTATGTAATAAAAATCAATTCCACAAATAAGGCGCAGTTGTTCTGTCCCAGATTTCTGGTGTATTTGCCTTGATAAATACATCATATGGTTTGTTTATGACACATTATTATTCACCTTACAAAACAGAATGCATCACAAGATGCAGTTTAGGTACCTAGTCGCGCTGTGCTTATTCCTCTCTCCATGATTGTAGAGCACCCAGAGAATATGTTAGATGTGCTTAGCATTAAGGACCCAGACTTTGCACTCCGCGCTTGCACGCAAACACACAAGCTGCCAAGGGCCCGAGATATTGCTCTCATTGACATGCCGGGACAAATCCTACTCATGCAACTCGCTTCCGGGACTGGGTAGGCTTCAAGATTCCGCCTCCTGAGTGTCACTGATTGGGGGCGTGGCTTTCGTTTACACTCTCTAAGGGGAGGGTGGACGCGCAGGTTCGACAATATGGGTTACAGTTCCCTTTATGGTTTATAATGTGGCGCTAGTTTATGTGTTACTGGAGATGCGCGTCAGCATCGAACGGTTATGTATTTTGTGTCTAGGTCGCCTCTCCAGTAGTTTTTGCACTACTACTGGTTTTAGCGGTTAGGTTAGTATCCAAAAACTGAAGTAGGGTGACCACATTTGCTTTTTTGCCATTCAGGGACACAAATTTCACAAGTTGTTTCAAAATCAGGCTTTTGCTTCTCAGTGTGTTGCACATTCTGATTCCCCTGGTCTGCAAAGGGTTAATTTCATTCAGAAATAATGATTTAACCCTTTGAGTGCCAGAGGGATATGCAACAGATTGTGAAGCAATGAATTGCATAGCCCTCTGGCACTCAAAGGGTTACATCTACACTGGATTTGAGTTTTATATATTTATCCTAATCTTGCCCAAAAGTGGCATGCTTATCATTATATCTGTGTATGTAGTAACATTTTTCTTGTGAGTTTTCCTGTGAATATGAAGACTTACTCTGAGTCTCAGAGTCTGGACTCACTGGAGTTGGAAGAGTTGTTCTTGTTCTGTCACCCAACCCAGGCTGCCTCCTGTAACACTCACTGGACTGACATATCTTACCAGTGGTGTCCGTATACATTTTTCCAGGGGGGGGGGGGGCAAAGCCATAATTTGACCCCCAGGCCAGCCCATCTAGCCCCTTTATTTATATGGAGAGGGGTAATTGTAGGGGGGGGGCAAGTGCCCCCCCTCCGGACGTCCATGTATCTTACCCATGTGTCGCAGTGCCGGCGTATCGCCATCCCCACTGTCTCACACATACCAGCCAGCCAATGAGGAGCTCTCCTTTTTCATTGGCTGATTGTGGTGCATGTTGCTTTAGGTAAGGCACAGTCACTGTCACTTTGATGTCAAGCGAGCCACAGGAGCAGCGCAGCAGCAGAGTATAAATTGTCATTACCTAAGGTTAATTTATCTATCAATTGCACACATATTTACACAGTATACTTGTGAGTTTATGTAAGGTGGAGGCTGGTGGCTGTCAGTTGTGTGTGTGAACTGGCAGTATAGGGTCAAGTGGCAGACTGCCTGTGCTGTGGGGTGACATTCCTTCATTCCGGGACTTTTTATTGTCCCAGTTGGGGATGAGTCAGGACACGGGACCCAGACTTCAATTAAGGGACTGTCCCAGACATTCTGGACATGTGGTCACCCTAATCATGGCCAGAAGACAACAGGGGGAAAGTTTTCTTCAGAATGACTCAGCATTCCTTCTGGAAGAGGAGTCTATAGAGAGCTGACTGCAATTCTTCCAGGAGGCATGGGCTTGGTCAGTGTCAAACTATGGATTCTTCAAATCTTCTCCATAAGATACAAAATCCACTTCATGGAACATTTCCCACAGAATTATTTTGTTTCCAGGATGCCAAGGGATCCTATAAAGGCCAGAACATTCATAGTGGATGTTAAAGGGATAGTAATACTTCGTTTTTTTCTTTATTTTATTTTGTAGGTATTACAAAAACATGAAGAACAATATAAGTCTTATCTCTCAAACCTTTATGGTTTGAGAGATATTCACAAGCAAAGTTTCCCCCTCCCGCCCCTTTTACCTACTGTAAGCCATCTCTTCTCCGATGTGGAATGCAGTCCATAGACCAGACAGATAACAGCAGGGGACAATCTTCTTCCTATGAGAACAATGAAAGCCCTGCCCCCCTTGACAAGTTTTTCAGTTTTTTTCCCTTATCTTAATTGCAGATTGTCCCTCTCTGCAAGCTACCTGGGCACCTCCCTTCTGCTCTGGCTGAGCAGTGTTACATCAACAAAAGTGGCGGAAGCGGGATACTTTGTCATTGAATTACTCTTGAACTACAACTCTGACAGAATTGAAATAACACTCTCCAAAGTCCAAATACTATGATGATTAATTAGAGCTGCTTTTATTATGAAACATTACTATCCCTTTAAGTCTCTAGCAAAGCTGGAGGAGATATCCTCTGTGCCTCAAGATCAGTAGTAGAGGTTTTTTACTCCTGGAAGGGGCTGAGGGCCAGCCTCCTGCCCACAGACTATGGACTCCTTCATGGGGAAGCTCCTTTCACAGCTTCCCAGTCCCATCTTGTGTCTAAGTCACCCTGTGCTTATTGGGGGCACAGGGTGACCAGAAAACCCAGTCTGGTCTGCCCAATCCAAGCCTCTACAGACTATCCAGCTAGGGTAGTGAATTTCACCTTGTTCTTTGTGCAGTAACTTGGATCCTATTGCTGGGGGAAAGGTACAGGGGGAGTGAAATGCATTGTATTCCTTCCTGTAATTGTTAGGTGTAAAATCAGTTATGCCCACTCAGGCACCCTATTGTTCCTATTGCTGGGGGAAAGGTACAGGGGAGTGAAATGCATTGTATTCTGAATGGTATAGAGTGGAGAGTAGGCTGTTGTGGCTTTCAGCCGACGTTACTGCCCTATACTCCTCCATTCCTCAGACTGGCTATGGAGGTCCTGCAATTTCATTTTGAGAATTTTTCTGGTTACTCAGAGACCCTTATTTGTTTTCTATTACGAGTTGTCGACTATCTCCTGTGCCATCATTTCTTTTCTTTTGATGGGGTTTATTACCTCCAGAGGTGTGGGGTGGCTATGGGGGCATGTTTTGTCCCCTCCCTAGCCAATCTATACATGGGTGGGTGGGAGGCTACCTACATCTTTGGGGGTGAGAACCCCTTCAGGAATTTGTTGTTATGGTACGGGAGATACATCAACGACTTATTTGTTTGGAAGGGCACGAAGGAAGAGGCAGATTCTTTTATTATTTTTTTTTTGAATAATAATGATTTAAACCTTGGGTTCACCTCGAGTTATAGTAGTGATAGTATCTCCTTTCTTGATGTGACTTTTTGAGAGGTGATGTTACAGGGAATAAAATAATCAGTAATATATACAGAAAGCCAACTTCTGGCAATACTTTGTTACATGCCCGCTCATCTCATCCACAATATCAAATTGATAATATTCCGAGGGGACAGTTCCTGCGTTTACACAGGAACTGTTCCCTTAGAGAGGATTTTAAAGTTGCATCCAGAGATCTCATTGAGCGCTTTATGGCACGGGGCTATAACCAAGATCTGATACATGTGGCTTTTGTGGCAGCAGGACAAAAATCTAGGGAAGATCTATTAAAGAAGGCTTCTCCTTTTAAATCAAAGGGTAAAAACAGTAATTGTGATAAAGTTATGTTTATTACTACCTATAGTCCACGATATCATCGTATATGTTCTTTGGTTAGATTGATGTTGCCCATTTTGCATACAGATATTTCAAGGGGGAAAGTGGCCAAATAATAAAAAAACTTTACAGCACTACTGCATAGTGCCTGCATGGTATTGCTTGAAGCAGTCACCCATGCAGAGGCCAGGTTTGGAAGGGCAATCAGGACAGTTAGTGATGGTATCTGTCCGTATTCCCTTGCTGTAGCAAACCCTGCAGCGCTTTTGTGGACTTTTGGGGGGGGGGTTGGGGGGACTTTATAAATAAAGTGTACTACCCCGGGTTTTGGTGGAATTATTTCTGTTGCCCCTTGCTACAAAAATTGGGAAATAAGATGGAGCGGATACTGCAGAAAACTACGTTTTGGAGTAGGGTTTGCCAATTTGAAAATCAAAAATGAATTGTATACTGCAGTCTGCATCATGTAAATGGCAACCTTTTTGTACCATGCCCTACACTTTCTCATGGTGAGGTATGGCTGCATGAGTTGATCACACAGATCAACTCCCCCATGTGCTTGTTGTAGTCTCTGATGCAGACTGGATTTCTTAGTACCCCCTTTCTGCCACGAACAGAGACTGCCACTGTTTTGTCATCATACATGGTGGAAAGCATGTATAGTTCTTTCTTGTCCTTAAACTTAACTGCCAGCAGCTCTTGTTGGCACAAAGCTGAGGACGTCCCGCTTTTTAGTTTTTTAGCTACAAGTTCTTTGGCCATCTCCCTGCAATTGCACCCAACAGTACCATATGCCACAATGTCAAAATAAAAAAAGTGACTTAAATAAAAGGGGGCTGGTGTAGTACTTTTCAACATATAAATTATATCCTTTATTTAATAAGGGTCAAATTAGATGCCAAGCTATTTTCCCATTTGCTCCCAGAGATTTGGGGCAACCAGGAGGATCAAGTTTGCTGTCCTTGCCCTTGTAAATTTGAAAAGCCTGGGTATAGCCAGTGGCACTTTCGCACAATTTATAAAATTTAATGTCAAATTTGGATTGCCTGGAGGGGATGTATTGCTTGAAACCTAACCTGCCTTTATATTTCATAAGGGATTCATCTATACTTATTTATTTAGAAAATGTTTTACCAGGAAGACTACATTGAGATTTCTCTCGTTTTCAAGTATGTCCTGGATAGTTTTCAGTAAAGCGTTACATATTTATACACATTGAGAAACATTATATATTACATGTTATTATATATACATACACATATGAATATACATACATATGGAATATTAAAGTTATATACAGTTACACTCTGTTTTTAGATATAAAGAATCCTTTACTTTTAAGGATTTTAGACTGGGAGCAGATTTGATTATTTCAGGCAGATTGTTCCAGGCATTTGGAGCGCTGAAGGGGAAGGCAGATCTCCATGCTTCTTTCTTGTATTGTGGTATATGCAGTGAGTTGTTAGCAGTGGAGCGGAGGTTATAGTTAGCATGGCGAGCAGGACTTATGTGTTTTTGGGGGTATATACTTGGGCAAACTTTTCCTGTAAATGATTTATTAGGAGGAGAATTGTGAACAGTCTGTCATACTGGGGGTGTTCTTTTGTGAGGCACAGGGTATTATCAATAAAGTGCAAAATCATTTCATATCTATTTCTGGTCATTGTTTTGGCGAATATAGGGGTATCACATATGGGTTTTTTACTCCAGTATGGTCTAATATTTGTTTTTTTTTTTACTTTTCACATTGTCAATGTTAGGGCCCAGAATTTCTTGAATTCTAAAAGGTCTGTGGGTTGCCATATTTCTTCCTTAGCAAACAAACGCTGATGGGTTGGCATCAATATTTTGGGCTGCATATAAATTGGTTTGTGACACAATTTCTCCCAAAATTAAATAAAAATACTGAACATGGGTAAATCCTGCCACATCCACTTGAATTCCTGGGTTGCCTGCAAATTCAGGAACTTGTGGGCATAAATTGGCTGGTGATACCCATTCATCAGCAAGAGTGGCAGTACTTGGGGCAGTTCTTGTGGCAGGTCTTGGGGCATTTCTTAGGGCAACTCTATGGAAAGGTCTTTGGGCAGCTATTTGGGAAGTTGCTGGGGCAGCTCTTGGAGCAGTGCGTCTTTTTTCACAGAAGGCCCAGCATCATCACTACTAGAGCTGCTCTCACTCTCTGAAAACTGACAGATGTCAAAGTCTGACGCAGTGGCTTCTGAGTCAGATGCCAAAAAGGAATACACTTATTTTAAAGTGTACTTACGCTGCATTGTATACACCTACTCTAAACTAAATAAATTACTAACTTCTATGCCTAACTATACCTAAATCTCACCCCAAACAGTCTCAAGGTTTTTCTGAGCAGTTCTATTCTGCCTATTGATTCTGACTTATCAGCCAACCCTTCCAGGGTATTTAAATCAGCTTGGCTCACTTCCCCATTTTCTTTGTGTTTGTTTGCTGACCTGTTGCTGCTGTGGATTTTCCTGCACTCCTGGTTACTGTGTTCCAGACCCATGGCTTGTTCCACACTTCGCTGACTTCTGTGCTTCTGACCTCTGGCTTGTTCCTGACATCGCAGACTTCTGTGCTCCTGACTCCGGCTTAGCTGATTATCTGTCCTGGTTCCTAACCCTGGCTTGTCATTTGGTTTATGCACCTGATCACGATTCTGTTCGTTTATTTTTTGTTTCTTTAGTAAAGGTGTTTTGCATTTTACCTTTTTGTGTCCTGTCTGGTTCCTGGTCCATAACAGTACACAAGGACCATGAACTCAGGAGGCGCAGGCAATCCAGCAAATTTTTTTTTCAAGCCGGACCAGGTAGACCAGCTCATGGACCACTTTGCTGCAGCCCTCCAGTCTTTGTTGCTCCGTACCGAGCATCTGGTTCCACAGCCTCAGCGGTTCTTGGTGCAGGCTGACCCTATAGCTGCTGCCGCTCCTGCTCTGGCTGCCAATGGTGATTCTAATGTTGCGAGAGGTATGACAGGGTCTGCCCCGCTTCCCCAGCATTATGGGGGCGACCCTAACCAATGCAGAGGTTTTCTAAACCAGCTTGGTATCTATCTGGAGATGGTACCACTGTCCTTCCTGTCTGATAGGAGTAAGGTGGGCCTCGTGATTTCCTTACTGTCTGACAGGGCCTTGACTTGGGCTACTCCCCTTTGGGAGATGCAGAAACCTATTGTATACCATTACCCTGAGTTTGTGGCATCCTTTGAAAGGGTATTTTATATACCGGGCTGCTCCACCTCAGCTGCCAAGCACCTAATGTCCATCCAGCAGGGTACTAGGACGGTTTCCGATTATGCCATAGAGTTTCATACCCTGGCAGCCGAGGTTGGTTGGAATAATGAGGCTCTGTTGGTTGCTTTCTCTAATGGGCTTTCAGATATGGTTAAAGATGAGATTGCAGCCCGGGACCTTCCCAGTGATTTAGAGGAACTGGTCTCGTATTGTATTCTGATTGACTCCCGAATCCATGAGAGACCTTCCTTTAGGGAGCTCCTGCAGAGGCATCCCATCCATTTAACTCCGAGCCTTTAGTCCCCACCCGTAACTCCCTCTCCTCCCGCACCTCCTAGTCTCAAAACCTCAGGCGATGTGGAGCCCATGCAGATTGGGTTCACTCATGTTTCAGCTGTGGAAAGGGCTTTGAGGAGGAAGGAGGGCCTGTGGCTTTACTGTGTTAAGGCAGGGCATCTGCTGCAAAATTGTCCCACACGTCCGGGATGACCGCACCTAAGGTCTTATAGGAGACAGACCTTAGGTGGTGTTTCAGCGTCCCTGGATATTCATACTGATAAACCACTAGTCTCTGTTGGGTTTTCTTGGGGCAAAAGTTCCATTATTTCAGAGGCAGGTATTGACTCCGGTGCAACGGGCCTCTTTGTTGACAGTGACTTTGCCCAGAAGCACTCCATTCCATTGCAGCTCGGTACCACTCTACTTGCCCTCGAGGCGATTGATGGTAGACCCCTACAGCCGCAGGTCACCAACTAAACCGCTCCTTTGTCTATGGCTGTAGGGGCTCTCCATCACAAAACCTTACAATTCCAGGTGATCCACTCTCCTCACTATCCTGTGATCCTGGGTTATCCAAGGTTGTGCAAACACAATCCCACGGTTGATTGGGCAAGGGCTGAATTCATGGCATGGTCACCCAACTGTTCCAAGACATGCCTAGTAAAAGTGGGGAGGGTGCTAACCACATCCTCGGTCTCTTTGCTGCCTTACGAGTACCAAGAGTTCCATTATGTATTCGATAAGGGCTGGGCTGGTGAGCTCCTATCACGGTGCCCGTGACTGCTTGCCCTTGCTGTCAGTCAGATGTGTGTATTCCCCATTGGCCGCCTGTTTAACGCCCGCCTAGCACTGCCTATTTAAACCAGCCTGAGACACCCTTTGGTTGCCCTTTCGTGGTGTCTCTGTACCTGCAGTCACCTGTATGGCGTTTCCTTGGGCCTGTGATCTTCTGCCAGTGTCAGCGTTTCTCCACTGTCAGGGCTGCTGCTGCATGGTTCCTGTCCTCGCTCCAGATCCGGTTGTCCGTTGTTCCTGATTCTGCTCTGCTCCGATCCTGGTGTTGTTCCTGCTTCTGTTCCTGACCCCGTTGGCCGTCCTGCCGTTCCTGCGGTTGTCCTGGAGGGCAACCGGTTCCCGTGCTGTATCCTGATTCTCTGCTTCTAGCTGCCTGTCGCTTGGGCGACATTCTCATCTTGTGGTCTACTCCATATACCGGTTGCTGATCCCAGTGCATAGAACTCGTTGGGCGTTCCATTTGCTCCAGTACGCGGTACTGGTTTACTCCATCTATCCGGTTGCTGATCCCAGTGCATAGAACCGGTTGGGCGTTCCATTTGCTCCAGTATGTGTTACTGGTTTACTCCATATAGCCGGTTGCTGATCCCAGTGCATAGAACCGGTAGGGCGTTCCGTTTGCTCCAGTACACGGTACTGGTTTACTTCATATAGCCGGTTGCTGATCCCAATGCATAGAACCGGTAGGGCGTTCCGTTTGCTCCAGTACACGGTACTGGTTTACTCCATATATCCGGTTTCTGATCCCAGTGCATAGAACCGACTGGGCGTTCCATCAGCTCCAGTACGCGGTACTGGTTTACTCCATATATCCAGTTGCTGATCCTAGTGCACAGAACCGGTTGGGCGTTTCAATGGCTCCAGTACGCGGTACTGGTTTACTCTATATACCGGTTGCTGATCCTGCTGCATAGTACCGGTTGGGCATTCCATTTGATTCTGTATGCTGTACTGGTTTACTCCATCTTGCCAGTTGCTGATTCCGTTACATAGAACTGGTTGGGCATTCCATTTGCTCCAGTACGTGTTACTGATTTACTCCAATTACCAGTTGTAGACTCTGTTGCATAGAACCGGTTGGGCTATTCCACTGTCCTCATATTCCTGCAGGCTGCCTTGCCCGGTATTTTGGCAGGGCCGGTAGAGCCTATTTACATTCTGTTGAACCACCTTACTGGCTGCCCTGCCCAGTATTTTGGCAGGGCCGGTAGAGCCCAGTTTCTTTCAGTTTACCATCTCACTGGCTGCCTTGCCTGGTATATTGGCAGGGCTGGTAGAGCCTACTTACATTCTGTTGTACCATCTTACTGGCTGCCTTGCCCAGTATATTGGCAGGGCCGGTAGAGCCTATTTACATTCTGTTGTACCATCTTACTGGCTGCCTTGCCCGGTATATTGGCAGGGCCGGTAGAGCCTAATCACATTCTGTTGTACCATCTTACTGGCTGCCTTGCCCGGTATATTGGCAAGGCCGGTAGAGCGTATACTGCTGTATCTTGCTACTACTGTTTGCATCCAGATTGTATCATTGATATATGTGTACGTACTGACCCATGGGGGTTCCTATTAAACTTTTCAATAAAGTTTGATTTTTATCTTACTCTGTGTCTGAGATTCATAACAAACCGTGACAGCTCCCTCCTCACCGCACATACAGTTGTACCATTGAAATAAAACCAGGAGCCATACCTCCTCGAGGTCGAGTCTACCCTCTTTATGTCACAGAGAATAAGGCCATGGAGGAGTATGTTGCAGATGCGCTGTGCCGGGGGTTCATCTGCAAGTCCTCTTCTCCCGCTGGGGCCAGAGTTTTCTTCATGAAGAAAGAGTGGTGAACCGAGACCCTGTATTGATTTTAGGGGGCTCAACCATATCATGATTAAAAAAGCCTACCCTATTCCACTTATTACAGAGTTGTTCGATCAAGTAAAAGGGTCCAAGGTGTTTACTAAGCTCCATTTACATGGGGCATACAATTTTGTAAGGATAAAGGAGGGCCATGAATGGAAAACCGTGTTTAACACCAGGAGCAGATATTACAAATACCTTGTAATGCCCTTCTGTCTCTGCAATGCTCCCGCGGTTTTCCAGGAATTCTTAAATGATGTCCTCCGAGACATGCTCCAAAAATGTGTGGTGGTGTACCTAGATGACATTCTGATCCATTCTGTCTCCATGGAAAGCCACCATGCAGATGTAGGCCAAGTTCTGCAAAGGTTAAGAGAGACTAATCTGTTTTGCAAATTGGAGAAGTGTGAGTTCCACCGCAAACAGGTCACCTTCTTGGGATATGTAATCTCAGAGGCTGGTTTCGCTATGTACCCTTAGAAACTTTCGGCAGTTCTCGAATGGCCACGACCTGTATGTCTCCGCTCCCTCCAACGTTTCCTTGGGTTCACTAACTACTACAGGAAATGTATCTGCAATTTTTCCTATATGGTGAAACCCCTTACTGACATGACCAAAAAAAGATGGTGACTCCACTAACTGGTCCCCGGAGGCCATCAGAGCATTTGAGTCATTGAAAGCTGATTTTGCAGCAGCACCTATTTTGGCATACCCAAAACCCAAGCTTCCATTTGTACTTGAGGTTGACGCGTCAGGCAGGAGTAGACGCCCTCCTGTCTCAACATCCTACTCCTGAGAGCCAGTTTGTCACAGATTTGAAGACTCTCAGACTTAAGGTTTGGTAAAATAACTTAACTTTATTAAAAGTTAAAGGCAGTCCCCATAGGGTAAACATACATAACAATACAACAGTAATATAACATATAATAGGTTCTACTGGCCTTGCCTAAATACCGGGCAAGGCAACCCAAGTGACAGTTTTAATGACAGGCTCTACCGGCCTTGCCTATACCGGGTAAGGCAACCGTGAGCTGACATATACCGGTTCTACCGGCCTTACCAATACCGGCAAGGCAGCCCCCACGGAATGCTGAATGTAGGCTCTACCGGCCCTGCCAATACCGGGTAAGGCAACCTTAAAGATGGTGAATTACAAGGTTCTACTGGCCTTACCAATACCGGGCAGGGCAGCCCAAAGGAGTACTGGAGTAGGCTCTACCGGCCCTGCCAATACCGGGTGAGGCAACCTACAGGATGGTATCGTCAAGGTTCTACCGGCCTCACCAATACCGGGCAGGGCAGCCTGAGCGAGTAGACCAGCTGTCAGGTGACTAAGACAGCATAGAGCATAAGTATAGACGTCTTACTCAGCAGGAGTCTATTGCCAGGGATACTCAGACAACTGCAAGGAAGTGGACAGCGACTGACCACAGTACTGGATGTTCAGGAGCAAACCAACGTCCGCACGTTGGGACTAATGGTAATAGCGCCACCAGGTTTAATGGAGTAAACCAGTGTCCGCACACTGGGACCAACAACGTATATCGCAACCAGGTTTAGTGGAGCAAACCAGCGTCCGCACGCTGGAGCCAATAATGTATCTCGCAACCAGTTTAGTGGAGTAAACCAGCGTCCGCACGCTGGGACCAACAATGTATAAAGCAACCAGGTTTAGTGGAGTAAACCAGCGTCCGCACGCTGGGACCAACAATGTATATCGCCACCAGGTTTAGTGGAGTAACCCAGCGTCCACACGCTGAGACCAACAATGTATATTGCAACCAGGTTTAGTGGAGTAAACCAGCGTCCGCACGCTGAGACCAACAATGTATTTTGCAACCAGGTTTAGTGGAGTAAACCAGCGTCCGCACGCTGGGACCAACAATGTATTTTGCAACCAGGTTTAGTGGAGTAAACCAGCGTCCGCACGCTGGGACCAACAATGTATATCGCAACCAGGTTTAGTGGAGTAAACCAACAAAGTATGATCAGCAGCGAGAAGAACAATGTCGCCAGAGCGACGGCTGGAGCAGGAGATTCAGGAACTCAGTAAGATTAACCTGCGAGGTGCTGGAACACAGGAACACTAGCATACAGGAACACCGGAACACAGGATCAGCAAGTACAGCAGGAACAGGCCCAGAAGCCTGACAAGCAGGTCAGGCAGAGTGGAGTCAGAAACACCACGAAAGGGCAACCTGGAAGTGCTCAGCCTGGGTTTAAAAAGGCTGTGTGAGGAGGGCTAATCACAGACAGCCAATCATGATACTCAGCAAGTGACTGACACTGAACAGCACCAATCACGGGCACCGTGATACAGTTGCACCTGTGTGGGTATTTCTCGAAGAAGTCAAGTCCTGCTGAGTGCAATTATGAAACTGGCGACTGAATGCTTCTGGCAATAATAATGGCTGTCAAAGAATGGAGGCAGTGTTTCCCAGTGTACCAACTTGGCCTGCCTGACTACTCTGCATATTGTCTGCTGCCCTTGTGTACCGAGCCCGGATTGCCTGACTATTCTTCTGACATTCCTGCTCCGTGATTCGACCCGATTTGGCTGACGTTCCTGCTCTGTGATCCGACCCGGCTTGGCTGACATTCCTGCTTCGTGTATCTTCCCGGCTTGGTTGGCGTTTCTGTGCTGTGTCGCCTAGGCAACATTCTGACTGTCTGGCAATTGGGTTAGTTCCTTGTGCAGAGTATCAGCGGCCAGTCTCCGTTACCACTCTGGCTGTTGAGCCACCGGTTGCCTCCGGTTATACTGGTGCAGAGTGCAAGTGTTGTCTCTGTTACTGCTACGGCAGTTTACCTTGGGCCTAGTCTCCGTTATTGCCTCTGCTCAGAGCAAGTGTCTGCCACCATTACCACTCCGGCTGTTGAGCCACCGGTTATACTGGTGCAGAGTGCAAGTGTCTCCGCTACTGCTACGGCAGTTTACCTTGGGCCTAGTCTCCATTACTGCCTCTGCTCAGAGCAAGTGTCTGCCTCCATTACCACTCCGGCTGTTGAGCCACCGGTTGCCTCCGTCAGACTTCAGCAGTGTGCACGTGTGATCTCTGTTACTGCTATGACGGTACCTCACATGTCTCTGTTTCCAGTATTGCCTAAACAGCTCATGCTAGTTCTGTTTATCTGTCTTTTGGCGTTATGAATTCCACAGCTGTTTATATGCAGGGAGTCCCATCACTGACCTCTCTGCACATGGGACTGTTTACACTCTGAAGATCTTTAACCCATGCAAGACCTTGCTCCTGGGAATCCATCACTCTGCCTGACCTGTGTCAGTATAGACTATTATGGACTTATAGTTTATGCTGGAACTGTGTAGGCCTATGTATCTATAACCTGTCGTGTGTCTGTACTATTCTGCTGTTATACTACAGGACCTGTAGTAAAACCGTGTTTTATCCTAAACCACTGTGTCTGTGTGTCAAACAAACAGTTACACGTACCTGCCAGGTACCAAAAATGTCCGGGCTGATGCCCTATCCAGACAGTTTTTGGGCGCTAAAGAAGAAAGTCCTCCTAGTCCTATTATTCCTCAGGACAAAGTACTGGCCACCATACCTACCAGCATAACATCTCCCCTTGGGGAGAAAATACGGGCCGCCCAAGTAGATGCACCTGCTGAGACTTTCTCTGGGCACTGTTTTGTACCTATTAACCTCTGTACTGAGGTACTTTCTACCTACCATAACACTAAGTCAGTGGGTCATCCCGGAAAGAACAAGCTTCTTTGGTCAGTTTACCATCTCTTCTGGTGGCCAGAACTTAAAGATATTGCTGCCTTTGTCACTGCCTGTCCAGTCTGTGCGCAGACTAAATCACCCCATCAACTTCCAATGGGCCTTCTCCAACCCATACCCAATGGGGAGAAGCCATGGTCACACCTTGCCATGGACTTCATTGTCGACCTTCCTTTGTCTAATGGTAACACTGTCATTCTCATGGTCATTGACCGATTTTCTAAGATGATTCATTGCATAACATTTAAAAAAACTTCCATCCGCCAAAAAATTGGCTACGGTCTTTGTCAAAGAGGTCTATCGGCTACACGGGGTTCCCAAAGTCATAGTTTTCGACCGGGGTAGCCAGTATGTCTCGAGATTCTGGAGGGCATTCTGTGCGCAACTAGGTATCCAACTCTCCTTCTCCTCGGCCTGTCACCCGCAGTCGAATGGGGCAGCGGAAAGGGCTAATCAGGCCTTGGAGCAATTCCTGTGGGGTTACATCTCAGACGATCAGTACATCTGGTCGGACCTGTTTCCTTGGACGTAACTTTGCTCATAACGGTGCTGTCTCGTCTTCTACCCGGCTCTCCCTTTTCATGGTGAATTATGGGTATCAACCCTCCATGATTCCAGATTTGTTAGCTCCCCAGGTGATTCCGGCATTGGAGGATCATGTCCAGCTAATCCGTTCCACATGGGTGCAGGTCCAAGAGTTGTTGCAACGCTCACAACAATCCCAGGAGCTCCAGGCCAATTGTAAATGCCTACCAGGTCGGGGAGAGGGTGCGGTTGTCCTCCAGAAATCTTCACCTCCGAGTACCCTCTCAGAAACTGGCTCCTCATTTTGTGGGGCCTTTCTGTGTCCTCCGACGTGTGAACCCTTTGGCCTATGCCATAAGACCTTCCTCCCAATATACGGATACACAATGTGTTCCATGTCTTGCTACTGAAACCTCTGGTATGTAATTGTTTCACTACTGTCACTCCTTGACCTTGTTCGGTGCCCGTTGATGAGGTGTCACAGGGTGACTTTGGAATAACAACACTGACAAGTACAGATAAAGTTAAAATGAATATCTTTATTGAGAAATAGAACAACATGAAATAAAATGTACTTTCCCAACACTCACTGGGCCAGGTGTAAGGACAGTGTCTAGGCACTTCCCCAACCCTCACTGGGCAGGTAAGGAACAAGCACAGGATCGCCCGACTGAATAGAGATAAATACCACTCTGACTGAAGGCACTTGCTAACAGCAGTGATGGTTGTAGCTACTAGTACAGGAGCAGCTGTAAAGCCCCTGGGAACAGAGGGAACTACACCAGATATCTTAAGGTGATTGAACTCAGAGACAGGACTTCCTAGAATGCTAGGGTAGACCAACAGGCAGCAGTAACTGATATTCCCTAGAATGCTAGGGTAAACCAACAGGCAGTGGTGACTGAGACTCCCTAGAACGCTAGGGTAGTGGAACAAGCAATGGTGACTGGAACTCCCTAGAATGCTAGGGTAGTCTAACAGGCAGCTGTGACTGTAAGGCCCTAACACGTTATGGTATCCAGTGGTGCAGATCGGAGATAGCGAGAATGCCAGTGGCACAGACTGACACAAACTGAGCACCGCTGGAATGAGGAAGTGTAATCGGAGACAGTAGACCACAGGTATTGAGGATAGAGGTCAGCCGGAGCCGGATCAATACATAGCAGGTAGTCAGCCAAAGCCAAATGTCAAACTGGAGTGGGTAGTCAGCCAGAGCCAGGAGTCAAACCTAGAGTGGGTAGTCAGCCAGAGCTAGGAGTCAGGGATCCAACGGAGTCAAAGTCAAAACGAGCCAGGAGTCATACACTGGAATCGAGCATCGGAATCACAAGAGCTATAGCGCACAGGTACACCATGAAAGGGCAAGGGAGAAGTGGCAGGCTGAGGCCTTTAAGGCCTAGCATGTAGGCGGAGACTCACTCTGGCAATTAACAGTGGCCAATAAGAATAGCAACTGTGCTTCAGCACAACAACCAGGAAGTAATGCAATGTCGCCTGTACACACAGTCGCTGGAGGCAATCACGGGCACTATGATACAGCCATGAGAAGTACGAGGCCTTCAGTATTTGGTCCATTGGAAGGGTTACAGTCCAGAAGAGCACTCAAGGGTTCCAGGCACAGACGTGCATGCCCCCGCCCTCCTCCATGCTTTCTATGCACGCTTTTCCCATAAACCTGGTCCTGCCCCGCGGGGGGTGGTACTGTCAAGGTTTTGCTAAACAGCTCTATTCTGCCTATTGATTCTGATGTCTGAGCTAATCTAGTGCTATGCTATCCACTGCTGCTGTCTTCTGAGTTTCTAGCTCAGGCTGATCAGCTGACCTCTCTGATTGCTCACCTGACAGTTATCAGCCAACCCTTCCAGGGTATTTAAAGCAGCTTGGCTCACTTCCCCATTGTCCTTGTGTTTGTTTGCTGACCTGTTGCTGCTGTGGATTTTCCAGCACGCCTGTTTGCTGTGTTCCAGACCCTTGGCTTGTTGAAGACTTCGCTGACTTATGTGCTTCTGACCTCTGGCTTGTTATTGACATCGCAGACTACTGTGCGCCTGACTCCGGCTTGGCTGATTACCTGTCCTGGTTCCTGACCCTGGCTTGTCATTTGGTTTATGCTCCTGATCACAATTCTGTTTGTTTATTTTTTGTTTCTTTACTAAAGGTGTTTTGCATTTTACCTTGTTGTGTTCTGTCTGGTTCCAGGTCCATAACAAACAGTCACTATTCCTATGATCAAATTTTTTTGTATCTTGTATTTTTTCTCTATACTACTCCTAAACCTAAATCTATCCCTAAGCCTTACCCTAACACACGTATTCCCTGAACCTACCCAACCCAACTACCTATCTAAACTAGCTTATAATATAAAATCAATTTTTAAATAAAAAAAACTTTTGGTGTTTTTTTTTTCATTTTTGTTTTTTCCTACACTACTCTACACTACCCTACACTACCTTAATCTATCCCTAAGCCTTACCCTAACCCATGTAAAATAATTAAAAAAAATACAAGGGAGGGGGCGGCTGGAAGTACCAAAGATCAGCTAAAGCTGATCTGCAGCAAACTGATCATTACTAGAGTGATCAGAAGGGGGAAATGTATTGATCACTGCAACACCAGTGATCAAGGGGTTAATTTGGATTTTTTTTTTTTTACAGTAGAAAACTGCAACAGGAGCTGGAATGCTGGAATACGATGTCTCTCTCCACCTCAGCAGTGTGTAAGATGGAGGGAGGCAGAGAGATATGACAGGGACAGCATCTGTAAATACTGTCATTCTGCTTTTGCAACATGTGATTTGCTAATCTAGTGAATCACATGTTCCAACATTGCCTTTACTGGCTGAAACTAAGTTCTCTGGTATCAGAGCACTTCGCAATAGCCAGCCCGTGCTCTCCCATTGCTTTGTGAGACGCCAGTGGGAGATTTTAACCCATGACGTGCCAGGACCGTCATGGGTCCTTAATGTGATTTCTACCCATGACTGTCCTGGTACGTCATGGGTCGTTAAGGGGTTAAAGGGGTTACAAATGCATGTTAAACGTTAGATTACCTAATGATTAGGTGGCATTCATGATTTTTTTTTTATCCTAAATTGGCGAAAATGAATGTTTCTAGACTTCCGGATAGACTTCAGGTACAGCTCTATACCCACAGTCTGTAACGCTACCTCCGCTCCCCTCCCTCCAATGATGGAGGCTTCTGTCTGTAGGGTGGAGCGAGTTCATTGGCAGAGATCGATATCTAGCCAATGAGATCGTTCCAGCCTACAGACAGAAAGCCCCCGTCATCAGAGGAGGCTGGCTAGAGGGAGGGGAGCGGAAACAATTACAGACTGCGTTGCTCTTTTGAAAACCCCTGGTACCAAACTGTTAATTATTATGCACTGCACAAACATCAGTCTTCACACCTTGGAGAGAGAGTCAGATGGAGTAGTCTTTATGTCCTAATTTCACTGGTCTGGCTAATGCGGTAGGTTTTAAATCCCCTCTTTGGTAAATGTAAATAGGATACACTAAATATTTACTGATATAAACAATGACAAATTGAAGTAATTTTTCTTTATTCTTTCATTTTAGTCAAAGTGCAAAATTGGGTTATTTCCCTGAATACGGAGGGCCGTACTTACATTACCCATGTTATGGTGCCAGCATCTCTGTACAGGGCCAGATTACCCACTAGGCAGAATGGGTAACTCCCTGCAGCACCTCATTTTGAGCAGCACACTCACATTTAGAATTGGGGATGTGGCAAGAGCAATTTCAATGTCCCTGCACCAGATTTCCTATTCTGGTCAGGGCCGGATTTGCCATAAGCAGAGTAGGCACCTGCCTACAGGCGCACACCACTGAGGGGCGCCTGCCATTGGGATTTTTTTTTTTTCTTTAATTTCTTAGCCCTTCTGTGGCTCCGGGAAGCCCTGTAGTCCATCACTGCTATGTGACAAAATGACCACATTAGCTTCAAGATAATTAGGGAACTGTTAGTATTACCAACTCTACTGTTACATCCACATCAACTAACACTTCCCGAATAGTCGGAATGTATATCCGGTACTAGCTAGTGATGTAACGCGAGGGGCGTGGCCTTGGATCCCGCTCCAGACGGGACCTTTGAATGTGATCAGAAGATATAATGGAAGGGAAAGTGAAAGTAGAGACACCGTGTGGTTTTTACTGTGTTTAGGATGTGCATAACAGGGGCCGTAACGTTACACCACAGGACTGACACAGCGGAGTGATAAGGAGCACAAACTAGAGGTACCCGGGTGACAGCTTACAGCAGAGATGGAAAGCCTGTGGTTTCCCAGCTTCTGTTGGACTACTTAATTTACTGGCTGGGGATCATAAGCTTTGTAGTGCAACAACCACAAATGATCATGGGTTTGCTGTCCCTGGATGACAGCTTGGTGCTGTATTCCCATGCTGCTTCCTCCTGTCATCTGAGCGCAGCACATTTCTGCGATGTACATATACACCTGTTAACCCTTTGAGTGCCAGGGAGGTGTCCAACGCATTGCAGCGCAGGATCTCTCACTGGCACTCAAAGGGTTAAAAATCATTTAACGCCTCCAATTAATAGTCGCCCATGTAACGTTCCTATGTCCATCTTACTAGTTGATGTGTCAAGTTGGAGCTGATGGGGGTAATGTGAGGGCAAGCTGGAGCTGATGGGGGGCAATGTGAGGGCAATATGGATATGAGTGGTAATGTGAAGATTTGGAGCATTCTGGAGGTGTCCAGTGGAGATGGCCAATGGGGGGGGGCTCTTCAGATTTCTGTGCCTACAGGCTCCTGACATGTAAATCCGGCCCAGATTCTGGTTTATGCTGATTATTTACCAGATTATATACCTCTTTCTATACTGGCTATTATTTAATCTCTTGACTCCTTGAGAACACTCCAATTCATTCAAAGTAATACATAAGAGATCTCTCTAGCAACCAAGGGGTTGAAAGCTTTTTTGTTAGTTTGTTAAAGGTTAACAATATTTTCTGTGCCAGAAGAGGCGGATAGGACTGTGGGGTCATATGAGGAGCAGAGATGTGGCAATAGGTGGGCCTAATGGTACCTAAGAAAGAAGTCTAACCCTTTCTCTGTGTATGCCAGAGAAGTTGTTTTCCTGTTGGGGAGACTGATGAACCAGGTCAATTCACCTGCACTAGAGGGGACACATAACATTGAAATCAATGGGGATGTTTTACCTGCCATTTATAGTGCTATTGGTTTGCTCCAGAATTTCTCCATTTCATAGAACATCAGGATGTCACCCTACATGACGAAAGGTACAGAAATGTCTAGGGTGCCTGGCACTGAATGTTTAGAACCATGCGTAGGCCTAGTCCTAATTCACAAGCCGAAGAAACAATAAAATATAGATCACTATTTTCTTTCTTGCGGCTAGATCCACAGAGAAATTGTAACAATTCTAGATCAAATCAATTGCCCCATGAAAGATAAATAAAAAAGTACACTATTGGAAAGGGAGGCTTTTAACCTCTTGAATGCTAGAGAGGTCTCTTATGCAGTTAGTTTGTTCCAGATTTCCTCATCTTTTGCATTGTGCATAAGGTATTGGTTGCTACAGATATCTCCAATGTAATGCAAAGGAAACATCTTTCGCATCCAGTTAGAAATGATGATCCCCAAACCAGCTATTACAATTTAGTCACCACTTCAAAAACGCATACATTTCCTTCAGCCCCTAGTAGAATAAATGTTAATTCCACCTCCAGCAACAGTGTACTTTGAGACATTGTTAAAAGCAGAATTGATGGTCACAATAACTGCTTCCTGCATTTTGTCATAGAGCAATTACCTGTGTGATTCTGACTGTTAATAATACTCAGATACAATCACAATTTGTGCTCGTGGGTTGTTTGTTTTTTTTTGTTTGTTTTTTTATTATTTTCAAAACGAAAGGCATTACAGTATAGCAGTGAAGTACTGAAAAAGTACAGAGAAACATTTGTTGTACAATAAATACTTATTGTAGCCTTATTTTGCTGGGAAACTAGGAAAGGCAAGACTTCAAACTGGACGCCATTTATCCATTGGTGAAATTGGGTTTTCCAGTTTTTAAAATAATTGTGTGTGCAGTAAAAATATTTATTTTAAAAGAAAATGGAGCTGAGAGGATGTTTGTGTATTGGTATACTGTACTTTTCTAACCTTTTAAGTGCTACAGGTGTGCAGTGCACATCCCTATGGCACTCAGAGGGCTAAGGGAATGATGCTATTTGTGTTGCTGAAGTCTGAGAAGATAATTTCCGCTTCCCCACTGAGCAAGTGGGAGAGTAGAGAGTATGTTCTCAGATTTCAAGGTTGTTGTCTACTGTCGATGTGTAAGTGAGGGTATCCCTTACACATCGCCAGTAGTTCAACAGCCCTGTATGCTAATGGGGAACTTATCCTCCCCATGAATACCAAATTATTGCATATGGTGATGTGTCTCCATTGCCAAATCGATATGCTCATCATACATCGTTAGACAAACATCTCCACAGCATCGAACTTTAGTGCATCTCCCCCAAAGTGTTTTTGATTAGAGAGCTGGCTTACAATGACCCAGATCACGCTTATGCTTCAGGAATGTAACAACTGTAAAGTCCTCCTATAAATGTGACCAAACACAGAGCTGGCACTGAAAGCAACTGTAATACACCCTAGGTCTGGAATGGGGAGTTTTACTTGAGGTACACAAAGAAAAAAGAAGCAAAGAAGTCCATCACATCACATTTTAGTATGGGTTACCAAAGGTTTCTGCAGATTAAGTCAAGAATGTTTGACACCTGGATGACCTTCCACTACAGAATGGTGATCCTATATCTCCTGACAGCAGTCCTAGGAGATGCCCAGAGACACAAACACCCTAACATCCAGATTGGCAAGGAGGAATCTGAAGCAAAATAACAAGAAACTTCACACATCCATTCTAGATGGCCTCACAAATCCTCTGACAATTCCCACCTGCCTATTTTCCTGACAATGTAATCCCCCACTCCCCACTTAGCTGCCATTATTGTGGCTCCAATTTGGAATGGACAAGTCTCATAATCTGACTCTGATTATGCATATGTGAATATAGTTAAATAAACAAAAATAAGCCAGACCGATTAAGAAAGAGAGGACTGCCCATCACTGGACAAATACACAGAAATCATTGAACTGTCTATTGGACACAGTGGTGAAACCACTCATCTGAATAAAGAGATGAGATGTATACCCTTACCAGCTCTATCAATCTTGGATGATCTAAGCAGAATGACCACCTGAGTCACAAATATGAATGTTCTAAAAACAGCAAGCCTCCCAATTTAGAATGGCTGTCAACAATTAGCCAACACAAAGCTAACACAAAAGACAAATGGAATAAATGAACCCCCTAACTCAATGAGCAAATAACCTAACACGCGATGTAATTGCCTCTCCCCACATACCTACATTCTGACAAAGCCTGTTAAACCAAAAGCCCTTGGTATAATCTGTCAAATAAACCCCCTCCATTCTTTTGTCCAAAGAAGAAACTGATACTTCTTTAGAAAATAAATAACCCACAAAGCAAAGAAGACCATCCCTAAGGCTACGACCTTAGTCAGTGGGGCAAAGTTTATGTTCACCCTCCTTCCACTCACTCCTCGGCCTGATGTACGCTGTTCATGTGGCTGCAACCAATGTCTGACTCAGTAATTCCACCGGCCCATCCCAAGGTCCAAAATATAGCTTGGACAAGGCAACCCTTCCACCACTGCTGAAGGGGCCAAGTTGCAAAAATGCTGCCACTGAAAGAGAGAGACAAAGCATCATCAATCTAAAAACATACTGATAGGTGAATTTAGATTGTGAGCCCCAATGGGGACAGGGACCAATATGAGTGTAAAGCGCTGCGTAATCTATGTGCGCTATATATAAATAAAGGATTATTATTATTATTAGATAACCTTCATACATGCTGTACCCTCATCCACAACATGCTCAGTCCAATCTGCAGCCCAAGCCCCAGTGCATCAGTGACCCTCTATGAAAAGTCCAAAATCCAGATGAGCCAGGAGCATTCATGAAGACCTTATGCTCAGAGTTCTGGTTCACCGGTATGAGGAAGAGCAACCTCCTATTGTAAGTGCCAAATTCTAAGATTACCCGTCAAGTCTTTCCAGAGCCCTATATGTGATGTGCCTTTTTGACTCCAGCCCTCACCAGAGAATCTGCTAAAAATCCGACCCTTGGGCATTTGCTTCAAGGTCACCTTCTTGATTGACAAACAAACATTCACCATGTGGCTCCTCAAATCTTCCAATTTGCCTCTAAAGGCTTACAGACTATTTCCTGAGACTCAATATTGATACCAAGGAACTTCATCACCGTAGAAAGGCCTTCCATTTTTTTTTTCAGGAGTAAGAGGAACATTAAAGATTGTGCTACTCGCTGTAAAGCCTGAAGTAAGACTGCACACCTGTTAGCTGCCTGAATACTAACTCTGTGCAGATGGAGCAGTACAGAGAATAGCAGATAGCTGATTTGTTCTAAAAGAAGAATGAACAGCAGAAACCCATAACAGAACCGAAAAAGACTAGCCAAAAGTGGTGGTCAGTGACGGACGAAGACAGGGCAGGTGAATACCTAGCTAAGGTCAGGGCAGGTGGATGCCGATCTTAGATGAAAATATAAAGACAGAAGGTGAAAACTGGAAACACTAGACAAAATGCTGAAAAAAGATATCAAAGGATACTAGCCCCAAGAATATCTAGGGCAAGGTATATATCACCATGCGCGATGTCTGACTCGCTACAAAAGCCAAAACCCAGAACCTCGAATGAGCAGACTGGGAAGCGATTAGGTATGAGACGGGCTGCAACAGTCCCCTCCCATCTTACAGATTTCCTCCGGGCGGGCATGGGAAGCTCAGGAGGTTCCCGAAGACATGACTGGGAATGAACATTGGTCTTCTGGTCCGTAGCCTTTTCAGTGGACCAGAGATTCTAGACGACCTCCAAGAGGAATATCAAGGATCCGTTGAACCTCCAATATGTCCTATAATGGATCGGGGAGGAAGAGGAGGTTCCCGATCAGGGAAAGGACTAGGAATCCAGGTTTTAGTTGCGATACATGAAATATAGTACGAATCATGAAAGGATTAGGTAATGCTAGACAATAAGCCATCAGATTGATGACATGAGTGATGCTGAAGGGCCTCAAGAAGTGGGAACCAAGTTTCTTGGTGGGACAGGACAAAAGAATATGAGAAGATGATAAACACGCCACGTCACCAACTCGAGTGTGAGGCCATCAAGGAGGCATTTATCTGCTTGTCTCTTGTAAGACGCTTGGGCTAGGGATAAGGTGTGACGAAGGTCTCTCTGATAATGCTCCAACTCCTGTATCCATTGTTTTGTTTCAGAGATGAAGAGACAAAGGAAATAACCTCTTTATCCATGCCTGGCCACCAGAAATATGTCTGGATAATCTCCATGGTCTAGGTAATTCCTCCATGCCCCACAGCAGGAAGGTCGTAGAAGACATGGAGAACCACCTGACATAGCAGAGTGGAAATATATACCAGTCTCTGAGTCCATTAAGGAATACTGTTGCACCAAGTAGGGAGATGGTATGGTGGCTATCAGATCGTTGTTGAGCAACAGAAAATGATGTGAGTGGAGAATGATGTCAGGAGGAGTAGAGGAAACAGTAGATGGGCTATGCATTCTATATAATGCATTGGTCTTTTCATTCATAGAACCAGGCCTTTAGGTGATATGCATCTGCAAAAGTGAGAAAAAAAAGAGCCCATCTAGCCTGTCAGGATGGAGTCTACAGGCTGACCATAGATCAGTGGTTCTCAATCTTTTTTTGTCCGGGGCACCCCTAACACGTAATCTAGAACATTCGGGGCACCCCTAACATATTTAATGTACTTTATCAAGGGCATAATGAAGGTTCCATATATAAATATACAGTTATTATTAGGTCTTACAATCATAGTAACACAAGTAAACATAATGTGCATAACCGTTTCTATAAATCTTTATTTAAAAGTCCATTTTTGTCAGTCTTCATAGAAAACACAGGGCACCCTAAGATGATGTCCGTGGCACACCAAAGTGCCACGGCACCCTGGTTGAGAATCACTGCCATAGATATTCAAGATTACGGCAGTCAGGGAATATGGTCACTGGATTTATGGATCTCTCCAGCAAATATCGCCACTCCTCTAAAAGTTGTTTCATAGCTAGTAGTTTTTTGTCTCCAATGTCATTATTTTGTTTGGCATTAGTAAGATTTTTGGATAAATATGCCACAGTGTGATACTGCTCCTTGATACCCCACCGTTGAAAGAACACAGCACCTGTGGCTATACTGGAGGAGTCCACTTCTAAGAAGAACAGCTTGGTTATGTCAGGTTGACAGAGAACAGGAGCTTGTGTAAATGAGGACCATGAGTAGATCAAAAACTGTTTCAGCTTCAACTGATCACCGAAAACAGACCTCATTCTTAGTCAGAGAGGTGAGTGGAACTATGAGCTTGGAAATATCCTGGATAAAATGCCTATAAAAATTGGCAAAACCAAAAGAAAATATCTTTTGACAACTCTTTTTTCTATGGAAATAAACCACTCCAACATCATAAGATCTTACTTGGATCCATCTTAATGCACCCAGGAGAAATAAGGCCATAAAGTCTATCTCCTGGGTTTTAAAGATACATTTCTCTATCTTGAGGTAGAGGCCATGATCTCTGAGATGGGAAAGCACTGTCCTAATGTGGGTATGATATTAGGGAAGAGAGGAGGTGAAAGCAAGAATTTCAAAGATATAGAGGATGATTGATCTAGACGATCCTTGAACACATCATTCACTAAGTATTGAAATGTTGCGGGGTGTTGCATAACCTGAAAGGCATAGCAGTCTACTCGAAATAGCCTTCCGTTCTAGTTATGGGCGTCTTCCATTCATCTCACTCCTGTATGCGCACCAGATTATAGGTTCCTTGAAGATCAATCTTAGTGAAGACTCCAGTGGTAGAAACCTGTTCTAGTAATTCAGGAATCAAGGGTAAGGGATAACAGTTTTTAACAGTACTATTGTTAAGATCCCTATAGTCGATACAGGGAAGCAGACCCCCATCTTTCTTGGGAACTAAGTAGATGCCTGCCCCCGCATGAGATGTAGAGGGATGAATAAATAATTTTGGAAGGCTCTCTGTTATCTAGGATTTAAGGTGCTGTGATTCTGGACTGGACAATGGATATACATGCACATAGGGAATGGCAGCTCCTGGAAGAAGAAGAAGATCTACTGGGCAATCATAAGATATGTGTAGAGACAAAACATCAGCTCCCTTCTTTTCAAATGCATTGGAGTAAGTCAGGTACGGAGTGGATACCAGAGGGATGTTTCTTAAAATCAAACATCTCTCATTACAATGGGGAGAGTGAAAGCAGACAGTTGCTGAGGACCACTCAATGTGCGGATCATGAATCCGTATCCAAAGAAGGCCCAAGATGAGGGGGAAAAGAAGAGATGGTATGACGTCAAGCTGGATCATTTGGAGGTGAAAAGACATACAGGTAGGTTGTATCCCCAACAAATGTACCAAGTCCTGGTTAATGAAGAAGCACTAGCTCTGGAGTCAAACTTAGCGGACACCTCACTCTGTTGGTCATTCCACTAGAGGTTAAAAATAAAGCCCAACACACTCTACTCCTCACAAAATTCCTTAAATATCCCCTAACTGATCGCTATTTGAAGGAAACCCGGTGCTACAGGGAACATAGAGATATACAAGGAAAAAGAGACATACAGATAACTCTGCAGTACTAGCACTCAGGTAAATTACTTCTTGTATGTGAATATTATCAGGTAGGATCATAAAAATTAAAACATAACTTTTAATAAACAGAATAAAATATAAAGAGGATATGATGTATCCTAAAGCTAGGGAGTTATAAAGAAATAAATAAAAACAATATTATTGATGTGTCCTTAGCTAGGGTTCAGCTAAATCATATTGAGAAAACTAGGGTTAACGTGCTATAAGAGAAAAATAGCAAGATTGAACCTATTTGTAATATTGATTTTGATTATTAACATAAGATCACCTGATTAAAAAAATGACACATTTAATCCTTGAAAGGGCATTAGACTTTAGTCTTATATTTAGATACTTTGTATCTCTTGGATAGAGTGTTATGTAGTGAATGATACTTTACAATTGGCAAGTGTTTACAATCTGAATAGACGGGTGTCAGGCCATCAGTAGTGGGATTAGAAATAAGGGCAAGCCGGTTGAATGCCCCAGTAACTATATGCAGATCTCTAATGTATACTAGTGGTAGCAGATGTACATATCGTAAGTGTTTCTACAATTAGATTACCTGTACATAGCTATACTAGTGTAACGGAGATAGAAAGATAGAAACAACAGCAAGCCGGTTGAATGACCCGGTAATCTTATGCAGACAGGATCTAGACCTAACTAATGATCGCAGAAGTACATACTACATGCACCTGTCAGGGCTTAAAATTTGAAGACCTTTGCTACTAGCCAGACCTGAAAAGTTACTCGCCATTGCAAGCCATAACATACCAACCAGGGCTGAATTTCTACACGCCAGGGCTAAATTTTCACTCGACAATGGCTACTGTTGGGAATACTTTAATTCCCCTGATTACTATACCTAGTGACTGGTCTCCAGTCTCTTTCTTATGAATACCCACCAGTATCAGCTCTTCTTGCACATTTCAGATGAATATGATCGGTGTTTAATTTCATTTCTTATACCTGGATTGTACTAGCTGCTCTGTTTAAGCACTTTTCTTTTTATCCTTATCTAATATCTACCGTAACTCAATGTATCTCTCATTCACTGTGAGATATCTCAGTTATATTGTTGAATCTTTATGCTATAATCTTTATATAAAGTATATGTCTCTGAAGATGTGCGTCTGCAACGCTTTATAATATGTATGTTTACATTTTTCTTTTTTCAATAAAGCTTTTAAAAGGAAAAAAAAAACAGCCAGAAGTCCAACATAGAACTATCAGTCTGTAACAGATGGTGATCCCAAGACTGTGGCTCCCCAGTCAAGAAGGTTATGGCAGTACGGACCTTAATAAAATCCGTGGTATATGTGTGGGGGTTAACAGAAAATAACAGCTCACAAGATGGGTCAAAAGACCTATAGTTTGTTCTATTTCCACTGAACCTCTCAGGAAGAGACAACCTGGGTTCTGTAAAGTATAAGCCTTCACCTCCATTAACCGAGGGACCTCCAGAGCCACATGTAGAAGAGGGTGGTTGCTTACCTGGCTGTAGTTCTTGTAGTTGCTGTTGTAAGTGAGCCTGATTGGTTTATAATTCCTGCACAGATAGAGTCAGAGCTGAGATATGGTTTCCTAGCATGGCAATTAACTCTGCAGGTCCATCCTGAGTAAGATATAAGCTCTGTTGTACTGTTATCTGCCTGAATCCTAACTCTGTGTAGATAGAGCTGTACAGAGAATAGGGTTAACTTTTAAAATGTCACATGCAAAACAGTGTCTGACTACAGGATGCATTCAGCATGTCACCCTGATTAAAAGGGCGACATGAGAATCTCGCATTGCAGGAAAGGGCGAGATTCTCATGTTGCGGGATGAAATGTCGCCACTGACACCTCTTGTCCAAATCCACCTCCTCCCATGGGCCCAACAGCACTCGTGGAGTCTCCCCTACTTACTGCACACCCCCAGGCACAAAGACACCCAATGGCCACTAAGGATGATGCGCACACAACTCACTATTAGTTCTGCCCCCTCCGCTCTATTCAAAATGCTTCAGCTTACCCAGTTGGAGTGTACAGCACTTCTTCTGATCTCCACTGACAAGCATCACAGATAGGGCTATCTATCTGCCTAGCATACAGAGCATCAACTTTGGTGTTGGCCGGACTGACAGCTGGGTACTGCCAATTGCAGCGAGCAAAGATGAAGAGTGAGACTCCCTGAGTGCCAGTGCTTTATGGCCCCACCGATCACTTCTATGGACAAGCTTAAATGATACAGTAAACTTCATTTGTTGTAGCAAGCTAGATTAAACTGCTAAATGTTAAAAAGAAAAATAAATCCCAACATGACAAACAGTTCTAAGTACAATGAAAGCGAGTGCTTTGTAAACATGCTTGTCAAAGAGATTGGACTAAGTCATGCTCTCGATAACTCAGCGATGTGACAACAGCCCAAACATCACTCAACCTAGTCCAAGCCCTTGCCTAAGGGAGTCAAGGATGTTCACTGGATAAAAATCATATACTGGTTGATAGGAAGACCAGTGCATCACAGAAAAGACAGACCATGGGTGATAAGTCTCAGGCCCTCCAAGCCCACTCCCCAGCGACAATAGGTCCAATACAATACTGTTAAAGCCCCTAGATAGTCAGCAGCAAGTCTTCTACATATAATGTAGGGACGTAATGGAAGTGGTAGATATCAAGGTCATGCTCACTGGTGATCAGCGGTGTAGCGGCACTCTAGCCTCCCCAGGAGGACAAGCCCCCTGCTCTCTGGCAATACACCAAACTGTTTGTGAGTAAAAAGGTGAAAATAACACAGAGACTGCAATTGAGAAAGCAGACCGATGTGGAAAGAGCCACATCACATAGAGTAAATAGTGAGAATATAGGACAAAGATAACATTGAAGTAATTTTTTCACAAAGATTACATTGCAAGATTTCATTCCGTGACATGAAAATCTTGCGCTTTCCTGCAGTGAGAGATTCTCATGTCACCCTTTTAATCAGGGAGAAACGTTGAATGCGCACTGTAGCGGCACGCTGTTTTACATGAAACATTTTAAAAAGGATACCAGAGAATATCAGGTAGCTGATTTGTTCAAAAAGAAGAAAGAACAGCAGAAACCCAGTAGAGAACCAAAAAAGACTAGTGAAAAGGGGAAGACAAAAATAGTGGTCAGGGAAAGGCCAAGGTCAGGGTAGGCAGATAATGAGCAAAATGAGAGACAAGCCAATGTCAGGGCAGGCAGATAGTAAATGAAAAAGACAAAGCTGAAGGTCAAAACTGGAAACACTAGATATAATGCTGAAAAAATCTCAAAGGATACTAGCCCAACAACAGAGCATGGGTTAGTCCCAAGAATATATAGGGCAAAGGCAAGATATGTCGGACGTCACCATGTGTGACATCTGACGTGCTATGAGGCAAAACCTGGAACTGATCATGTGCAGACCAGGAATCGATCAGGTACGAGAGGGGCCTCAACAACACCTCAAAACCTGCCAGACAATAAGAAAATTATCCAGGTAATAGATTACTGATTATATAGGTGCATTAGACCTCTCTACCCACTCCAAGAACATACTAAAAAGTACAAAGTAGGTGCAAAAAATTGTGAAATGCATTGGCAAGTCATAATAATACCTACCCTGCAACTGACAACTTAGCAAACAACAGTAATACGTTTTCGAGTGAACTGGAAGCAAGAAATACACCAATCTGATATCCACTTTTGCCAACAGCATACCCCTTCCACAGTGCCTAACTAACTCCACTGCTCTGTCAAATGATGTGTAAGAAACAGTGTAAACTCCCTGTCAGTAGCATCCTTAACTGATCTCCCTCTAGGAAACAAAATATGATCCACGATGATGAATTAAGTGGAACTTGGCAGGTTCTCTCTATGGCACAACTCTCAAAGGCAAGCACCAAAAACTGGGATGAAAGAAAATGTGACTGACATGAGACACCTTCTTGACCACTTATCACTGAACACCTCCAGTAAACACAAAGTGCGGATCAAATTAGCCATAATCCCTCTACCCATAGCCCTATATTTACATGGGATCGAAAAGTCCTCCATAAAGGCGGTCATAATCTCCTCCACGGACTCCATTTTAGGATACTTATTTAGCCAGGAGAACATCTCTGTGACGCACACAGTGGTCCTTCCTCTTGGATAATAAACAAAATAAAATAGATATGTTGTGGATAAGTCACAGGGAAATTAGACTAGTTAGGAGCAGTACCAGAAATAGTCACCTAATAGTGATTCAGAACTTCCCTCCAGTGGCATATTTCAGTTTCCAGCACTGCAGAAGTTAATATGGTTACGCTGTGTATCCATGTTAACACCTACACTCCAGGAAAGCCAGACCTATCTTCTTACAGGACCTATTAGGTAGCAGATTTCTTGGCTTACAGCTCTGCAGAAGTTAATCTAGTGAGGCTGTGCATCTATATTAACTCCTAAAGTTCTAGAAGGTCAAACATACCTGTTTTACAACACCTAATAGGTGCATGATTTCTTAGCATACAGCTGTATTGGATTCAGTATTAGTCTATGTGTCCATGTTAACTCCTACAGTTCTGGAAAATCAGATCTAACTTATTACAGTGCCTAAGAAGTGGCAGACCTCTTAGTTTAGAGCACTTTAATATGGTTTGTAACTATATAAAAACTTCTACAGTTCTGAAAGTTAAGGAATCTGTCATCTAATGGCCACTGTAAGGACCTTCCACAGTTTCAAAGGGTAATATGGTCCCTAACCACCAAAACAAATATCTTGAAACTGGCACTACAGGTGTTAATATAAATATGACCTGGATAACCATTTGCTGTACCCCAACAGCTCTGCCATCTAATAAGCACTATAAAGGTAGGTATTATGTTCCAGAACTGTAGGAATTAACAGGGATATGCAGCCTAATAATACTGACTCTTGTAGTGTTGGAAGCTAAGAGATCTTCCACCCTGTGAGCACTGTAAGGACATAGGTCTTTCCTTCCAGACCTGCAGGGGTTAATATGGTGAAAATTCCAAAGGCAATGAAGAAAAGTAGAAACAAATCTTATTTCGCAATAGCAAGCACATTTATATGATAGTCAGTGCTGCTCCTTACATACAGATAGATATTCTTGATTCCTGTATGTGTTATTGTGATTTTATATTTTTGTTTTAGGCTTCCAACCTACCCCTGGTGCCTAGAAATGGGACCAGTGCTGACTGTTTTCTATCCACCAACTGCAGTTTGATTGGTCCTTTCTCCTACCTATCAGGGGCAACTTTAAATTAGGACTATTACCTTAACTACTTTGATGCTAACCCTTTTCATGCATTTTTCAGTTAAATTATTTGTTTGGTGCTTTTCTGTGTATAGTTCACACAGGTCACACACTGTGTTTTTGTTTTTTTCAGCAGACTCTGCACTTTCCAAATATACCACTGGTTTGTGAGTACCAGCTAACGTAACCAATACATTTTATTCAGAATGCAAAAAATAACAAAACAACCGCCCCGGAGTGTACTGTTTCTATGTTCCAGTAACAAATGTTTATGGTTCTAAGTTTAGCACCAATTTCCCTTTATAAAACGCTCTTTTTTTCCTCTTTTATACCACTCTACAATTCAGGCACATAATAAGAGAAATAAACCATGTCACCTTACATTCAATATACACCGTACAGTTTCAGGGACTGGTCACTTACTTACACATCTACCCCAAGACTGATTTGCTATGAAACTGTCAGAAGATGGCGCTATACCATAAATATATCATAATAGCTATCTAGCTAAGATTTACACTCTTTCAAATAAATGAGATCCCTGAAAACCATGGAATACCATATTAGGTTTTGTGGCTCTAGGCCTCCTGAGTAAAATGCAGCCCTAATAGGTATGAGCTGACAAAGTAGTGCAGGGCTGTCCAATTTCAGTCCTCAAGAGCCATCAACAAGCCAGGATTTAAGGATTTGAGTTTATCGGTGGCTCATTCATTTTAACTGACTCACCTGTGCTTAAGCTGGGAAATTCCTAAATCCTGGACTGGTGGTGGACCTTGAGGACTGAACTTGGACAGCCCTGGTGTAGTAGGTGCCAGGACCACACAACTGCTCTGACCAAAATCTTTCAGTTTTCTTGCTTTTAAAGGGACTGTAATGTCCCATAAAAACGTTTTATATTTTTGTAGAGCTCAAGAAAATAAGAAAATTGATGCAAACCCTATCTCTCAAACCTCTTCTCCTGATGTCAGCGTCTAGCTGACAGCAGGAGATTCCGGTTCGGGGACCAGCCGGTGGCTCTGCAGCAGAGCTAAAATCACAGTATTGCAAAAGAATTACTTGATTGGAAATGTCTACAAAGCGTGCTTGCAAACCAGGCACATTTTGAAGACATTTAAAATGAAGTAATTATTTTGCAATACCGCAATTTCGGCTCTGCTGCAGAGCCTCCTCGAGCCGTACGACTCGAATCTCCTGCTGTCAGCTTTACAGCTGACATCAGGAGAAAGGGAGAGAGGGGCAAACTTTCAGTGCAAATATCTCTCAAACCATAGCGGTTTGAGAGATAGAGTTTGCACCATTCTTCTTATTTTCTTCTGCTCCATAAAAGTATAAAATGTTTTTATGGGACATTACTGTCCCTTTAATTAATGACTAACCTGCATTGTAATGCCTACAGACAACACGTCAGACATGGCATACCATTTTGGAAAGAAGACAAAGGAGGATTTATTTGTCTTTCTACATCTAGCCTGATATGCAAAACTGTTTCCAGAGGATGGTGCTACAGGGTAAAATATACATTTTTGTCACATTGTCTGGCATTGTTGACCTAGGACTTTAATAGAACTGCTGCTGTGAGCCACAAGAAGCTAGGGTTCGGTGCTGGAGTGCTGTACTTCAGAACTCCCGCTTCCTTGCTCTCTCATTCTCTCCTCATATTAACACTTTGAGTGCCAGAGAGGTATGAAATGCATTGCAGATACCCCCTCTGCATACCTCCCAACATTTCAAATGGCCAAAGAGGGACAGAGGCTTTTATGTGGTGTTGCTGGGGGTGTGGCTAGTTGGCGGGGCATTACCAAAAATTTTTAGGTTATTTCATTACCTACTAACACCTCTTTGTGTAACGGAATAAATGATGTTCAGCAAAGTATTTTATATGCTCATGCTGGAGAGGGATCTTAGTGCATAAGTTCCATAGAATAGCATAAGAATTAGAGAGTGTACTACACTGTCTCCTCTTTATCGTAGTTTAGCACATAACCCTTGAGGAATCATTAGCATTATAGCTACATGATTGTCAGAGACATTGCCATGATGGAGAGAAAATAGTTAATTTTTCTTTTAAAACCAAATTCTCTAAAAATCTGTATTTAAATGTGTTTATATTAGCTCATTCTTCTGGACAAAATGGGCCTCTATTTACTTAGATGGGAGTGAAAAATATCTAGGTGACTTATGGTGATTGATATCGAATGGCTGACAACCACAGTCTCAAGCAGTATTATTAACTTTGAGAAAATCTCAAAGTCTGGGAAGAAGATATACTCCTATGTGAGAAAGTCTGGTAGGATGACATTTATATGATGTATAATGACCTCTTCAATACATCACTGATGACACTGCCTAAAAGTGGAGATGTTAATCTTTGAAATGTGGCACTTCCGCATTCTGGGGAACCGTGTATGAGCGGCAGGACTTCCCACCTCCATCCCAGAAGCCCCTGGGGCACGCGTTTGCGCTTCTCTTCGGAGCTGCATTTTTCTGGACATTTACTGTACATTGTGGAACAGTGGGATTGCCCTAGTCAATCAATCAGGACACTTGTCAGATATACCTCTGGCACTCAAAAAGTTAATGCTCTATCCAGATCATACCTAGGAACTCTCTGGATTTGCCCTGTAGACTGCAGTTTTGAGAGTGCATTACTGGGTCTCTTGGGCAGAGGCTGATTCTCTGGATGTGGGAAGTTATCTTTAAAGGGATAGTAATGTTTCATAATAAAAGCAGCTCTAATTAATCATCATAGTCTTTGGAGAATCTTATTTCAATTCTGTCAGAGCTGTAGTTCAAGAGTAATTCAGTGACAAAGTATCCCCCTCCTGCCCCTTTTACTGATGTAATACTGTTCAGCCAGATCAGAAGTGGGGTGCCCAGGTAGATTGCAGAGAGGAACAATCTTCAATTAAGATAAGGGAAAAACCTGAAAAGCTTGTCAAGGGGGGCAGGGCTTTCATTGTTCTCATAGGAAGAAGATTGTCCTCTGCTGTTATCTGTCTAGTCTTACAACCAGATTCCACATCTGAGAAGAGATGGCTTACACCAGGTAAAAGAGGGGAAACTTTGCTTGTGAATATCTCTCAAACCATAAAGGTTTGATAGATAAGACTTATATTGTTCTTCATGTTTTTTTAATGCCTACAAAATAAAATAAAGACAAAATGCATCCTCCACTCAATTTCCCTCAGCCACACAGACTCCGCCGCCTTCTTTAAACCCACCAATCCGAGACACCCTTGGGCTGGCTA
Organism: Rhinophrynus dorsalis; assembly: GCA_037306005.1. Classification (NCBI taxonomy): domain Eukaryota; kingdom Metazoa; phylum Chordata; class Amphibia; order Anura; family Rhinophrynidae; genus Rhinophrynus; species Rhinophrynus dorsalis. Next base: position 362,942,791 of record CM074722.1, read on the forward strand.
TTTCTTGCCCTGCACCCAGACATGCTTCCCCTCCATTATCTCCTAGCTTCCAGTACAGGGAATGCTTGTCTTGGGTATTTGGGATTAACCGTAAAAAAACTACACAAACAAAATATTATGGGTAAAAAGGCCACAGCTTTATTCTGCCACTTATAAATTACATAACCTTCTGCGGAGCCCTTTGCCAGCGGTAGGGTAACCCTTTATCCAACACATTTTGTCCACTTCTGGACTATAACTTTTTACCTTAAACATCTTCCCAATATCCTATAGGCTGGCTAAACAAGCCCAATGGATACGGTCAAGTTAAACTGTGGCCAAGGCCCGGGTAAGATCAACCTATAGGCCACTGGCCTAAACCTTCCTGCAGTACACTCATCACTTAGCTTACCCCACGCTCTTGACAAGGGCCTATTGCCATAGGGTCCATTAATTATGACCTAATCCACCCGGACCCCACCCCACAGAAAACAAAGCTATGGACATCTCCACCGCCTTCATTAGTTCCAAACTGAAGAAATTAAACCCCAGGTCGTTGGGGTGAATGCCATTGGTGCAGAACAAACAGTGATCCTTGTCTTCAAATGCCCTGTGCCGAAACTGACAAACCCAACGACAACACAAACTTTGCCACACGTCTATTTAATTTAATTTGTGCCTTATCCACTGCCCTATGATCCCTGGCCCGCCTCCAGCTGGGAGATAACCTCAGACCAAACCACAATAAGTTTCAGTATCACTACAAGAAGTTTTGAAATGTCCCGCTTCATAGTTTCCCCCAAGCTCCAAACTGGAAATGCACCGAGAGCATTCCCCCCCAAGCTGGATAAATACCAAAACAGAACCCCTGCCAAACAATTTAACAAGCTGCATAAAGGAAGGAAGAAGTTGGGACCACTTCATTCCCCTTGTCCCAAACCAGGAAACCTGAGCCCTGGTGACGTTGATGGATAACTGTACACCAGAATCCCAAACAGATGCCCGCTTCTTGGCCCTATATGTATAAGAATGCCCAAAAATCCAAACTTGTAGCAATAGTTGACCTACAACATAAGGAACAAATTAAGTCCCAAAACCCCATTCTCAAACATAACTAAAACTAACCCATCCACCCATGGAAAGGCGGTGGACGGGGGGGGGGGGGTATCACGGTGCCCGTGATCTTCCTCTGTCACTCTTTGCTGTGGTGCGCTCCCATTGCCTGAGCTTGTTTGGCCCGCCCAGTACGGCCTTTTTATACCCGGCCTTTGTCAGGTGTTCCTGAACCAGTGTTGCTGTGTAGCTGTGTTCCAGTGTTCCTGCTTCCTGTGTACCGACTTGGCCCATCTGACTACGCTCCTTGGTTCCTGCTTCGTGGTTTGACCCGGCCTGGCTGACGTTCCTGTTTCGTGATTTGACCCGGCCTGGCTGACGTTCCTGTTTCGTGATTTGACCCGGCTTGTCTGACGATCCTGCACCGTGATTTGACTCGGCCTGGCTGACGTTCCTGCTCCGTGACCTGACCCGGCTACGTTGCTGATCTTGCCTGTGTTCCTGCTGTGTACTGTCCCAGTGTCTCCTGGGCGACATTCTGACTTCCGCTGTGCTTGTGGCAGGGCTGACTGTGTCGTTGCCTCCTGAGTACTGGGCCTGTTTACTCTTGCTGAGCCTGCTGCCTCCATTACTCTGGGTCTCCGTTTACGCTTACAGAGCACTGTGCCTTCCGTTAACACTTGCAGAGCCATGCTTCCGTTCACTGAGCCTCCTTTAACACTTGCAGAGCCGTTACTCCCGCTACCCTGAGCCTTCCGCTACATTTGCAGAGCCTTGGGTCTCCGTACAAGCACCCGTGGGGGTACCATTGGCTCTATCCAGCTAAGCACTTGCAGTGTAGTTGGTCTCCGTTACAGCGCCCGTGGGGGTGCCATTGGATCCATACAGCTAAGCTCTTGCAGTGTAATTGGTTTCCGTTACAACACCCGTGGGGGGTATTGGCTCCATTATCCTCAGCTCTCGCAGTGTCCTTGGTCTCCATTAAACACACCGGGTGAGTGCCATTGGCTCTATACAGCTAAGCTCTTGCAGTATATTGGTCTCCGTTACAATGCCCGTGGGGGCTATTGGCTCTATTATCCTCAGCTCTTGCAACGCACTTGCTCTCCGTTCACGCACCGGTTGGGGTGCTAGTGGCTCTAGCTCTTTAAGCTCTTGCAGAGTATTTTGGCCTCAGTTCCCTGCCTCAGCATAAGCAGTAGTCTCTGTTCTGCTCTATTACTGGTGTTTTCTCATCTAGCACCACTTATCGCTCCTTTACCATCTTATGGGCGTGTCAAACACACCACAACAGAGACTGATTGATTTCTATGTACTTTAACCATTGAGTTACTTATGCCTGTCCTGTGACAGTATATATTTATTTCTCTGTATACTGGGCCTGAGAGGGCATCTGTACTTTACCGTTCATTACAGTTATTCTGTATTGCCTATAGAGGGCAGTCTTTCTTGTCTTTTAATAAAACTATGTTTTATTCTAACCTGCTGGTCTGAGTGTCCTACAAAACCGTTACAGGGGGAAAGGTAGGTGCCAACCCACACAGAAGAAAAAGCACTGCCAGTCATCAGCAAACAGGTACACGGCTTGGATGAATATAAATCTTAAACCGGTCTGATTCCCATCCCCTGATTATGCGGACCACTTCGTCCGAAAGGCCCAAACGAGCTGCCTTGGTAGCTGCACCAATGCGGAAAGAATGGCCCCCGAACTCTGCGGAAAAGCTTCAGGACGTGAGGGAACTGAAAAGAAGAGGAAGCCAGGACTGATGCACAAGCAGAGGACCCCCAATTGGGTGCGGATTGCCCCAAATTCCGCATAAAAGCCACAGGACAGAATTCCAATTGTGGGATAATCCCCAATGTGACCCAAAATCCTTTTCCATAAATATCCGTTTTGGAACGGGCAATATTGAAGAGAACCAAATCAGGGTTGAGAACCACATGCTCTCACAACAAGCTCACCAATCCGAATGGCCCCAAAGAATTCCAGGCTAAACCAAGGCTGAATAGCGTCACTTCATAACTAGAAAAGCAAACTTGAGGCATAGCACCTAACAAGTTACTCAAAAGCTCAAATGACACCGGCCTCCATTGGTCTTGGCCAACCCTGCCCCGCCTAACACCCCTCGGGGCAATGCAGTCCACAAATTCTTGGTCATGCCCCTCCACCCGTACAGTTTGAACCAGAAGGATAACCCTACCATTTTTGCCCCCAAGCCTGAAGGGGATAACCCAGAATTCCCCCAAGAACAGAGCAACCATAAGACTCCATGCGTCCTGCTGGTGTCATCCCGCAGATGACATCCATCCATCCAACTTCAGCATTCCTCCCATACTTTACCATAGTGCTCCCAGGTGGCCGGTGACACCGAATTCTGGACCCACATGGCTACATTTATCTCCAAAGCTCCCACAGATGTTCCAGACAGTCCTCTCCCACCTCCATCGCAGCAGGGCAGGCCTGCCAGAAGTCTTCCATCTGCAAGCGAGAGAGGGCATTAGCTGCAACATTCAACAACCCTGGCACACACAGAGCTCTGAAATTCACATTTAACTGTAAACAAAGCAGCACTAGGTGCCGCAGCAACCTCAGTATAGGGATGGAGGAAGCAGTTAAAAGGTTCGCCACTTCCATCACCCCCATGTTATCTGTGTGAAAGATAACCTTCCTGTCCCATAATGTATCCCCCCACAACTCAAGAGCCACCAAGATCAGGAAAAGCTCAATAAACACTATATTGTGGGTTAGACCCAAAGACTCCCACCACAGTAGTCAGGAACCTTGACACCAGTGCTCCCCCAGAATAGCACCAAACCCGCAGCGTCCGTCCACAAGTCCATCTCCTCAGTTGAAGAGACTGGTTGTAACGGATCCTACCCGTTACTTGAGCCCTTGTCTGGCCCTAAGACTGTTTACCCAAAAACTGTGGACATTTTTCCCTGGTTGTGCACTAAAAATACTTTGTATACGCTTTGTGAATGAGGAAATGGACTGTATTACTGCCCTGTGGTAGACTGGTGGCTTGCTTCCAAGAGAATAGGCAGTGAGGGGTTAATTATTCCAATGTGTATTGCAGTCCCTCAAGCCAGTGACTATGTGTACTGTAGCAAGACCTCCTGCTAGGTGTTAATTAAGCCATTGTGAACTGCAGTCAGACCCCCTGCCGTGTGGTAATTAGTTCAAGTCCTCAAGTCTTTGTATCTTGTGTCTGTATTAATCAACCCCTTTTGTATTTTAAATGTAATCACGTCTGGCTCATTGTATTTGTTAGGCCATCTACTGCGGCCTTTTGTCTTCCTGTAACATGATTGGATTAAGCCCTATTGTATCTGGTTTCCCCCATCAGTTTAAATGTAAGAGTTCTCTATAAATATCTGTGGTCTTTGTCAATAAAGAGAGTTACGTTTTGGAGTGAACAAGCGTCCTGGAGTCTTATGTTCTCATGGTATTAAAGCGGCCACTCTGACGCCCATCTGAGCTGAGTATCCTGCATCGTTCGACCGTCTGCTGCCAGCATCCTGTGACCCAACTTCGGATGCTGTCAGGCAGCAACGTGGACGTTTCCCTGCTTCTTCAAGTTCCAGTAAAACCTTTGCTTCGAGCTACAGAGTGCTCGAACAGCTTGGCAACTGCTACCCTTTGTTCCTGCAACACTTTACCTGTTTGTCGTAGCCCGGGAATATAGGCTTCACTCTCTACTGCCCGGTGTTCCGGTTCTACCACGCTTCGAGAGCCCGTCGACCCCTCCTCGATCCGCATCCTTCGACAGAGTCGGCTACTCTGGGGTTCAACGTCACTTTGAGTCGACCACCGGATCGTTGATCTGCTCGACCGTTGCATCCGACAGCTCCAGTCTGGTGTCGAGAAGGAGAGACCCAGGAACGATGGCGGAAGACGACGCGATCCCTTCTTAGCTTCCGTTACACTGGTGCTTGCCAAATTGACCTCCCGTTGTATCCTGCCAAAAAAACACAGCCAAACCCTTAAATCCTCTCTCAAGCCTGAAGTGACATGGATAAAATCATGCGGCCTAAGCACTCCTGTTGTTGCCATAGCCAGACGTCGATTGAATACCCAACCCATGATTCAGCAAGCAAAGTTAAGCTTTCCAAGAAGGGACTGCATCTGGCGTAGAATCACTTTCTTGGCAATATGCAGGACACAACCAATCAAGACAGTTCCTCCAACTTTTCCACAGGTAAATGATACTCCATGGTAATAGAGTTGATTTCAACACCAAGGAAGCTGACACAGGTTGTCGGGCCCTCTGTTTTTTTTCCCCAATGACAGAGGCACCTCGAAATCAGCTACCACCCATCAGAATGAGCAGAGAATTTCCCCCGCAAATATCCAGCCCCCCAGGGCCAACACACAAAAAGTCATCAATGTATAAGGGAGCCCCAGTCTGACTCCCTATGCACAACCCATTCTAAAAAGGAGCTAAACTTCTTGAATAAGGAACAGAACAAAGAGCAGCCCTGTGGGAAGCATAAATTGACATAGCAGCGCTCCCGGAACTTACAGCCAAGGAGGTGGTGACAGTCTGGATGAACTGGCCACAGGCGGAACGCTGATTCAATATCTGCCTTTGCCATCCATGGCCCTGGACCTGCCCTTGGCACCAAATGAATCACCCTATCGACCAAAGCATAAGACATGGAAAATATAGCCTCATCGATATCGTTCACCAAGCTCCCAAAAGGGTAGGATAAATGATGTATAAGGTGAAATTTACCCGGCTCCACCCATACTTCAGAAGTGCTGCCACCCTTCTGTCGCTATGATGGTTTAGCCATGGCTGCATCTTTTTGATGCTCACCAGCATCCTCCTTTTTTTTAGATGCACCGCAACTCTTGTCTGATGATTTGCCTCGCTTGAGGCACTTTGACAATGGGTGTGCACCCCCACATCCCAAAACGACACCCTGTTCCCCACTTACAGAAACTGGCATTGAACTGCCAACAAAAGCTGCCTTTCTGACCTGCGGGCTGCTTGGCAGGGAGCCCCCAACCCCCCGGTGCCGTATTGAAAGGACACCACGCCCGTTTGAAAGGACACTGTGAGTCATAATGGATAGACACAGGCCTATATCCATCTGGTCCCATTATAACGATGGTCGCACCACCAGGTGCTGGTGAAATTGCTCATCATAGTGCCACCATGATAAGCCACCATACACCTGGCAGGCATTCCAAATCAGGTCCTGATAACAGAAAAGAGCTGAACACCGTTGCGGAAAGTGCTCGCCAATTATGCTAGCCAGGATAGAAAATGCCCGGATCCAGTTCCCAAAAACTTTGGGAATCTTCTGATAATGCTTATGCTTCTTGTCTTCATTCTTATCTTCTTTCTCATCTTTTTCAGACTGACCTTCTTCTACAGGAAGGAGCGAATAAAGCTCAATGTATTCATCCTTCATCTCAGCCTTTACATGTAAGCCCACGGGGCCCGTCCAAGACATATAAGCTGCTCCATAGGCCATTTTGTGAACTCCCGGCAACCAGAGAGCCGAAGACCCGACCACCGATTGTCCTGGAGAGATTGAAGCCCCTACCCAACACCCCTAGTTCACCCATCCCCGGGACCATTGGGGGGGGGGGACTGTGGTATCCTTGAGAAAGTAACCCCTCCATGTGAGAAAAAAAAAAATCTGATGAAGATGCCAACTCACCCCTACCACTAGTACTGGAAACCCCAGGACCCCACCCTTCACACGTCAAGGGGACCAAAGACACAGACACCCCCACCTTAGACCCCAATTGTGCAGAGGCCCCCCTAGAAGAAGTCAAATCACCCACACTATCCCCTTGGGAGGCAAACCCAGTATCCCCCAACCCCAGGATCTAGCAGTCCTCTCCCCCAATGAAAGATCCCCCACAGATACCCTACTTAAAGCAGAAAACACTGCTTGTACCCCTGCTAACAGTGCATCAAAACCCCTCCTTGACCCCCCAGCCACGGACAGGCCCAAGTGCTGACCTTGGCCCAGCAATCTGGGGGGGAGGATGGGACAGTCCTCTGTTGACCTGCAGCTCGCCATCCATCCTGGTCACCGGGGAAGCAGCCGGCAACTCCTGTAGTGGAATCCATGACGCAACCCAAGGAACCTGCAAAAGAGAAGTAGCGACCACCGCCAAGCCTGAGGCCCGCGGTGCCATGACCTTGACTCCAGACGCCTCGCCTGCTACATGATCACTGCGCGTCTGTTTTTGAGCTCCCAATGGATCACCAACTGCAAGCAAGGTGTTGCCTGCTGCATTGGAAGCCTGTGCAGCGTAACTTCCCACCTCCGGGCTGAACCCCACTGTTACTGACCTCTTTAATGAACTCAAGAACTCCCCAGGCCAGAGTGACTTCCCCGTCGCCAAAGTGGAAACTGTCCCAGTTCCAAACGTTGGAATAATGTTAGAGGCCATTGGCAAGGGAACATTTACTGCTCTAGGGCCAAATATGAAGGTGCAACCCCTATTGAGCTCCCAGTTTGCTGTGAAGCCCTTTTTTCTGAATAACCTACCTGGGTATAAGTAGTCATGGTTACCTCCAAGGGCATCCCTATGCTGGTGGGGTCACCTACAGCAACATTTTCTGTCACTTGAAGAGGACTATGAGGTGTGGGTGGAGGTGTTCTCATGGCTTTTCCACTGCCCAAAGCGAGTTTCTCTTACTATCCAGCGCAGAGTCTTTCTGGCACAAGTAGCTGGGCTCTGACTCCTATGAAGCTACCCTGCTGAAGGAGGGCTCAAAGGCTCTGGAGGCCTGTCCCTTGACTGCCTTATTGGCCTGCTAGCACCCTCTGCTGGCTGTTCCACCGTCTGCCTCATAGATAATACTTCACTGAGCCACCTCCCACCGTCCGCTTTTGCAGACTGCCGCCTTTAATGCCTCCAAATCCATTGCGGAGGTAATGAGTAGGTCTACGTTCCTTCTTGGTGGCAAGGCTGCTTGAAACTGTGCAGCCCGCCACTCAATTTCCCTCAACCACACAGCCTCCACCCCTTCCTTGAACCCACCAATCTGAGCCACCCTTTGGCTGGACTTTCTTACCTTGCACACAGACATGCTTCCCCTCCGTTTCTCCTTGCTTCCACTACGGGGAATGCTTTCTCTTACATAACATAGCAAAAATCTGTCTCCTCCTCCACCGCTACAAGTTAGTCTTATTAGTTAGATTATTTAGCTAATATGTTTAAAACTGTATTCATTTGTTTTTTTTAAACACTATTTGGGTGCAAATTAATGTTTAAAGAGTGCCCTGGACCCTGCTTTCGGATAGACTGCGTTTACCTGCTCTGTACCACAGCCTGTCACTCTACCTCAGCTCCCCTCCAATGACAGAGGCTTTCTGTTTGTAAGCTGTAGCAATCTCATTGGCAGAGATTGATATCTAGCCAATGAGATCGCTCCAGCTTACTGGCACGGTTACAAGCAAAACAGGAGCCAGAGTATAGTAATAACCTTTATTAGAAGCTATAATAACCTCAAATATCACAGCAAGTGCAAGGAAGGAGCAGAGGGTAATCAAAGAAGTGAGGCCTCTATCAGAATAGGAGGCCGCCTCTAGGTTAACAAACTGCAGAGACTAGGCTGAAGCCAATGGTAGTCTCATGTACCAGATATGCCTCAACGTGACCCAAATTATCTCCCAAGGATGGAAGTGAGGAGGAAACTGACTCACGCCTGCAATCAGTAGTAGTAAGGTTGTTTCCCACAACTGAAGGCAACAGGGAAGACTACTGACTCACACCTGCAGTCAGAGATGGAAAGGCCGTCTCCTGCAACTGAAAGCAACAAAGGAGACTACTGACTCACACCTGCAGTCAGTGACGTTAGAGTCTACCAGAGCCCCAGGTCCTCACCATATAGGATAACTGACTTCACGGAAGGCCCGGAGGGGTAGTCAGACAGAGCCACAGGTCAGCACCAGTTAGGATGGTTAGACAAGGCAAGGGTCAAGGTACGCAACGGATAGTCAGCCAGAGCCGCAGGTCTGCACCAAACTGGTTATTGGACAAGCCAGGGTCATACACGGAATGGATAGTCAGACAGAGCCACAGGTCAGCACCAGAACGGGTAGTCAGACAAACCAGGTCATACACTGAGCACTCAATAAAATAATGAACTGCACTGGACATTAATGAAAGGGTGAATGAGTCCAGTGTCCAGGCAGCTTAAGAAGGCCTGCCCTACAAGAAGGTCTACTTTAAATGGTGCGCACGTCCATGCCCTTGGACGTGTGCCCGAAGTGACGTCACCCACTGCGGCCGGATCACAGGCACACGGAAGCAGCTGGAGCCACAGGGAGGACAGAAAGTGGCTGAGCCACGAGGAGGAGAGGCTACGGCCAAGCCGCCTGAGCAGTGCAATGCCGTCAGAGGTTAGGATGCGGCTGGCTCAAGCAGCCCACGCACAGACATGCTGTGACACTTACAGACAGAAAGCCTCCGTCATCTGAGGAGGCTGGATAGAGGGAGGGGAGCAGAGGCAGAGTGACAGACTGTTGTTATAAAGCTGGTAACTGCAGTCTATCCGGAAGTAGGGTGCAAGGCACTCTTTAAACATTAATTTTCACCCAAATAGTGTTTTTTAAAAACAAATGAATACAGTTTTAAACATATTTGCTAAATAATCAAACTAATAAGACTAACTTGTATAGGGGTGATAGATCCCCTTTAAACAAGCACTCATCCTAACCTGCAGGATGAAGTGATCGAAGTGAATGGAGTTCTGCCTCTCAACTCCATTCACTTCAATCCATACAGAATGCAGCAGCAAGCGTTACCTTACTGTCACCTAGGATTGCGACTGTGTGCTTATTGTACCTTGCCTATCTCTGACTGTTTAATTCAATCTAATGTATTGAGAACTGGAGCAATTCTGGTGTCACCCAGAATAGGGATAAAAAAAAATTCCCATTGATTTAAATAATGGTTTTAACCAGTAGAATGCTAGAGCTCTGAAACACATTTGGGGTTTTGCACTCAAGCATGATAAAGTGGAGATGATTTCTCCAGTGATATCACTTCTCCATTTCCTGTTATTCTATACAGCATATGCACTACGATCTCCAAAGTTGGATGATTCTTAGACAATTGGCTCCTTACAATAACATAGGACTTAGAAAAGTGATATCATTATAGAAGTTATCACCTTTTATCCCACCTTAGTGCATCTCCCCCCATTGTGTTGCAATGTCCTGGAGAACTCTCTAGCATTCTACTGTTTAAAAGCTAATTTAAATTATTAGGAAATTGTAGTCATTGTTATCTACCATCACAGAGATAATAAGAGGTAAAATTATCTTGCACCTAGCAGGGAGTGGTGGAAGAAGGCAAAGGGGCAACACAGTGTGTCATTTTATGACTCACTTAACCATTAGAGTTCCATGGGTGAGCAATGCTACACAATGTGTTGCACCACCCTTCAGCACTCAGAGTTTATTCTGGTCGACTCTGTTTTGAACATTCAAATATGGTAGTCCTAGTTAAAGGGATAGTAATGTTTCATAATGAAAGCAGCTCTAATTAATCATCATAGTATTTGGACTTTGGAGAGTGTTATTTCAATACTGTCAGAGTTATGGTTCAAGAGTAATTCAATGACAAAGTGTCCCCTCCTGCCCATTTTACTGATGTAACACTGCTCAGCCAGAGCAGAAAGGAGATGCCCAGGTAGATTGCAGAGAGGGACAATCTTCAATTGAGATAAGGGAAAAAGCTGAAAAGCTTGTCAAGGGGGGCAGGGCTTTCATTGTTCTGATAGGAAGAATATTGTCCCTTGCTGTTATCTGTCTGGTCTATGGACTGCATTCCACATCTGAGAAGAGATGGCTAACACCAAGTACAAGCGGTGAGAGGGTGAAACTTTGCTTGTGAATATCTCTCAAACCATAAAGGTTTGAGAGATAAGACATATTGTTCTTCATGTTTTTTATGCCTATAAAATAAAGATAAAACGAAGTATTACTATCCCTTTAAGAGCCATATTGCATTTGATCCCTGTGATGCTATTGGTGTGGGCCAGAATTGCTCCAGTTTGTATTTGTACATATGGCTCTTTGTAGTGATAATTGCATGAATTAATCATGGCTTGTGCAATTTAAACACACAGTTATGAATGCAGCTACTTGTATAAAGAGTGTGACAGAGTACACTGGGACTCATTTGCCCGGCTTGACCCTCACATGCCCCCTGCGGGGTGTGCAGGAAGCGGGCTCCTGGCAGTACAGGGGTTAATCCTCCCCACATTCACACATATGCTGAACTTTCTTTTTTTTCACATTTCCGCATTGTCACCATTTCCGCTCCTCTCCCACCCTCACCAAAAACACACTAGATCCACTTTTGCCCCACCGACCATGGAGGATGACCCGGAGGCTGTAGAACAACCCCGCCGTCCCGCGCCTGCACTCAGCGCCCTTATCCCGGGGAAAGAGTTCCTGAGCTCTCGCAAGGGGCAGCTGCTGCTGGCAGAATGGGTGAGAGCCTGGCACAGACGATGCATCTCTTCATCTCTCTTAATCACTGTCACTCTTTATCTCTTCTGTGGCTCCGCCGCTGAGCTTCGCTTATATCCCTCTGTTCCTAATCCGATTTCCTTCAAGCTCTCTCATACCCGTCCCCTCTCTCTAAACTTTCATTTGTGTCCGCACCCGGTCGCTGTAAAGCTCTCCTTAACCCATTGATTACCAGGTGTCCTGGGTAGTGCGCAACAATGCACTGGACATCGTTTGCACGCAAGAGGCTGATTTCATAAGCAGAACTGCAGCAATTCTAAGGCAAATCAACTTCACCCAATAGGAGAAATAAACAATCTATTTAAATTGCATTGTTTCGATATATGCTAGAGACCTCTCCGTCAAGCATGTGGTTAAAATACCTATTTAAATCAACGGGACAATTTATTTGTCCCATATGGGGCAGTTGGTTTGCAACATAATTGCTGCAGTTCTTATAAAATCAGCGTCAGAGGGTAAAACTTTATTTAGCAACCAATGCCCCCTTACTGAAAGGGATTTCAAAGAGTTCTGTATCAGTTGGACTCACATTGCAAGCAAAAGAACACATTTCTCCCAAAGCATTGGTCACCAATTATGCACCATAGTGTTAAAAAAAAAAATCTCACTTAGCCCTGGATATGGGTTTACAAAGGTTAAATTGCCCCCTTTAAAGGAACACTTAACATCTACAAGTGATCTGGGGTTATTTATACACTTAAATATCCTATACTTCATGCTAGCATCTACCAAAATTCTTTGTTTTCTGATGCCTAAAATCGTCTCACATATATACAGAGGGAGCAGACATTCCTGCCTTTTGAAGGACACCCATTGAATATTCATCCTTAAAGAGATTGTAATGTTGTAAAAAATCTACATCACCGAGTCTTTTTTATAATATAAGAAACACATTGCGCTATTTCAAACCTCTTACTTGTTTGTAGTTCAAAAGTTATGAAGTGGAGAAGGATCCCATGCCAGCCCCTTCTGGCCACCTCCCACTGGATCTCCAATCATGTTGTGCGACCTGATGGATGCGCATACCTGGGAACTCTCCAGTTTTGCCCCGGAGACTCCGGATTTCAGACTGAATTACCGGGTCTCCGGGGCAATGTGTGGATCACCGGGTGGGCAGAGTTTATATAGAAACTCTGCCCACTTGTGCTCCGTCCCGCCTGGTTCCTCCCACTCCCCGCCCTCTTAGATACATTTTGCAGGGGTTTTTTTTGTCCCGACCCCCCCCATCCGCGACTAAGCCCCACCCCTTTTATGACGCAAATGGCGTCATTTTCCTCCCAGGTCGGCACTGACAGGGTTACCCTCCGGGTAGCCCTGTTTGAAAAGTTCCCAGGTATGTGGATGCAGCGAGGGACAAACTTCAGTAAGTATAAGGAAAACCCTTCCCTCCTTGACAAAGGAGGGCAGTATTTTCCTTTGCATGCTGAAGTTTGTCCCTCGCTGCATCCATCTGGTCCTGCATGAACTGCAGCAGTGACATGGCCAGAAGGGGCGGGTGGGGTTCCTTCTCCACTTCATAGTTTTGTTGTGTTTTTTTTTTAACTATAAACAAGCAAGAGATTTGAAAAAGCGCCATAGTTTTCTTATATTATAAAGAAGACTCAACGCTGTCGATTTTTTACAACATTACCGTTCCTTTAAATGCGGTGGGATAAGGTGACATTTCTGAATTACAACAGCAATGGTCAATAATCACAATCAGTTAAAGGGGAACTATCACCCCAAATAAAGTCCACCCCACCTAATTAGGCATCTAGAGATAAGCTTAACAATCAAGCTGTTATGTAGAATAAAGACTGCATTGGTCAAAAATCCTACCTCAGCAGACACTGACGGCCAGACAACAGCGCAGATATCTTTTGTTTACAGGCGTCTGCACCGTCAGTCCCGGTCTCCTCTAGGAGACGTTGCATGTTATCTAAAGGTACTGGAAGGGACTGACGGCTTAGGAACGCAGATGCCTCTAGAGCGCTGTTGCCTGGCAGTCAGTGTCGGCTGAGGTAGGATTTCTAACTAATGCGGTCTTTATTCTGCATAACAGTTTGATTGCTAAGCTTGTCGCTAGATGCCTAATTAGGTGGGGTGGACTTTAGCTGGGGTGATAGTTCCTGTTTAACATACTTTAGTTTTTACCTCTCAGTACAAACAGCACTAAATAAATGCTGAACAGTAAAATTTACACAGGAGATAAAAGCAATTTTAGGATAATTTAGGGATGTAACATATAAATAATATTTTTTTTACAAATGCTATCTATGAGTAGGTGATTATGTAAAGTTGCAGCAACATATTTACATTTTTGGTCTTAGTTTCCCTTTAAAGCTGAACATCCCTAGCACTCACTGTCGTCTGCATTCGATATCTCTCACTCCTCTTAACCTTTAACCCTTCGAGTGCCAGAGAAGTATGCAACGCATTGCTCTGCAATGCGTTGCATACCCCTCTGGCACTCAAAGGGTTAAGGGTCAGAGTTGTGACCAACACATTGAGGAGGACATCTCTCTGGTTCCTAAAGAGTTAAATAGCCACACCTTATCACCGTTTCTTCTACTCTTTATCCTATGGGTCTCTCTGCACCGAGATTTAACCTCACCAAACCCCAAGTTTGTTTCTCTGTAGTCCATTTAATGCAATCAGCATGTGTGCAGGGAGAATGGAAGGGAGGGGATCCCTGAGCGGTGCTGGATATTTTACTCTTTACATATGGAAAACCGTTTTTACTTCCACCCTGACAACTGCTTAGGTTTAACCTGTTTGATGCTGAGAGTGGAAACATCTCAAAGGGATCAAGAAGCAAATCATATGGAGGCCAAGGAATGTTTTAGTTAGGCGAGTTAATAACTTGTATGCCCCAGGCCAACTTCTTACGTTAAGTTTATAGTTGGTTTTATTGTTCCTTATATAAAGTCTTTGTGTCCTTATGGGTGGGAGACCAGTGAAATGTATGTCAAGTGCTTAACCCTTTGAATGCCATGTGCAATGTTACATACCCCTTTGACACTCAAAGGGTTAAATACCTGGTACTCCATGTACCTTTTTTTTGTATTATTTTTAAAAAATTTTGTTTCATAAGGCCTAAATTGTACTTTTACATATCCTCTGTGGGGGATACCATTTCTTCTTTTTTGTATGACTCCCATTACAATAGCGGTCTTAATAGGGTGTCAGAGAAGTGATTCTTAATTATTTTTAAATATATTGGGATAAGGTAACTACCTTTCTGAATGCAAGAACAGCGGGTGCTACTCTTCATACATTAACAGTATGATCTCTGCACAGTTAACAAAAGTGTGTCTATATAGGATTGTTTACACATATTAAAGGGGAACTACCACCCCGCAATAACTTAACATGAAATCAGTCTTCATCTGGCGACTAGCTGCTTAGTAGCACTAGTCGCCAGAAATATTACCCGGTTCCAAAGAAAAACGCCAAAATCTTTGGAACCAGGTAATATTTCTGGCGACTAGCGCTTCTAAGCAGCTAGTCGCCAGATGAAGACTGATTTCATGTTAAGTTATTGCGGGGTGGTAGTTCCCCTTTAAAATCAACTTTAGTGTTAGATTTTAGGGAACTAAAATAATGAAATTTTACGGATGCCAGCTGGAAGTAAATGATATTACCCAATTTCATATGTAAGTCTTAGTGTACATTGAAGTGAAGTCTAGCCATGGATAAAGCAGGAGTCATAGTAAGCTGACAAAACCTCACCTTTAACTGGGAATACATGATCATTGCTAACAGCAGGGCTGCTTTGATTTCAGTGCAGCCCTAAAATGTGCATATTTCCATTAGGGTTGCACAGATACTGGTATTGGTGCCGATAACGGCATTTGTGCGAGTACTCGTACTCGCACAAATGCGGCCAATGCCAGCACCGATACCCTGTGTCAGGGTTGGTGCTGCAGAGAGGGAGCCTGGGGAGCTGCTCACAATGTTCCCCGGTAGCCTCTCTCCCTCCTGCAGCATCGGAGTGTTGCCGTGGGCATTATGGGGCATTACTGTCCCTTTAAAGGCTGGATTCAACTGCAGGTGCTAATTTTATCTTTGCTTTTATCTCCAGGTATCCCTATAGGCTTCAATAGGACATTTTTTTTATAAAATGGGAGGTAACATTTATCTCCTGCATTTGAATCCAGCCCTGAGTGCTCAAAGCAGTGGTTCTCAATCTTTTTTTGTTCGGGGCACCCCTAACACGTAATCTAGAACATTCGGGGCACCCCTAACATATTTAATGTACTTTATCAAGGGCATAATTAAGGTACCATACATAAATATACAGTTATTATTAGGTCTTACAATCATAATAACAAAATGAAACATAATGTGCATAACAATGTCTATAAATCTTTATTTAAAAGTCAATTTTTGTTAGTCTTCATAGAACACATGGGGCACCCTAAGTTGATGTCCGTGGCACACCAAAGTGCCACGGCACCCTGGTTGATAATCACTGGCTCAAAGTGATATTGAAAGTTTGTACTCTAAAAGCTACTCAGCCGATAAAGGTATCACATTTGGGGCTGGATTCAAATGCAGGTGCTAATTTTATCTTCAGGTTTCCCCATAGACTTCAATATGAAAATTTTTTATAAAATGGAAGGTAACATTTATCTCCTGCATTTGAATCCAGCCCGTGATTTTCTAAGCACTTATTAGTAGATCAAGGGCTGGATTCAATTGCAGGAGATAAATATTATTAAAATGTTCCTATTGAAGTCTATGGGGATAGCTGGAGAGAAAAGCAGAGATAAATTTAGCACCTGCATTTGAATCCAGTCTCACATCTGACTGAAATGCTTATCATAATTAATAAGGCTACTCTGTGTATATGGTCAGTCAGAAAAATCCTCAGGGGCAGTGAGAAAATGTAGTAAGAAAAATATACAAGCACATAGTACCAAAATTGTATTGTTGTAAATCTCTCTGGCACAGAAAGGGTCAAAGCTGGCCTGAAACTATTCCTGTGGCTGTGAAAATGGGTTTAATATTGTGGTCGGATGAATTGTTGAGCCATTTGTCTTTTAGTAGAAATAGCTGCAAACATACCTTGACAGTAAGAAGGGTTAATCAGTTTGTACAATTAAAATAGTGATCTTGTGTTGACAGAATGTTCCATTTGTAAATACAAACTGAGGGAGGCGCTGTTTTTCAAGTACAATAAGCACAGGCAATGTGTGATACAATGGTAGAGATGTATAATAAATAATCTAAGGGAAACACAATAATGAGTTCAGTGTGCTGTTTGAGCGACATCATATGCCTGGATACATTTGCATGAGTATGATACATGCCTACTAAGACTAACTCCTTAATGTCCAATGACGTACATGTACGTCATGGGTCAATGTGCGATAAGGACCAATGACGCACATGTACGTCATGTATTTCAGGGCTCCCCGCTCTACTGCACGCCACTAGGGGAGCCCTGAATTGGATGTGAAAAAAAAAAAAAGCTCCATGGTCCTTAAGTGCCAGCCTCACACGTGTGCACTAGTCCTTAAAGGGATAGTAATGTTTCATAATAAAAGCAGCTCTAATGAATCATTATAGTATTTGGACTTTGGAGAGTGATATTTCAATTCTGTCAGAGTTGTAGTTCAAGAGTAATTGAATAATAAAGTATCCCCCTCCCGCCCCCTTTTACTGATATAACACTGCTCAGATCAGAAGGGAGGTGCCCAGGTAGACTGCAGAGGGGGACAATCTTCAATTAAGATAAGGGAAAAACCTGAAAAACTTGTCAAGGGGGGCAGGGCCTTCATTGTTCTAATAAAAAGAAGATTGTCCCCTTCTATTATCTGTCTAGTCTTACAACCAGATTCCACATCTGAGAAGAGATGGCTTACACTAGGTAAAAGGGGCAGGAATGGAAACGTTGCTTGTGAATATCTCTTAAACCATAAAGGTTTGAGAGATAAGACTTATATCGTTCTTCATGTTTTTTTAATGCCTACAAAATAAAATAAAGATAAAATGAAGTATTACTATCTCTTTAAGGGGTTAACAAAAAAATTAAAAGGTCTCAAAATGCAACATTTCTGCAGTTTATTCTCCAGTATTGTGACATTCTCTATAAGTACTTTCCATGAACTGATAGGACTATGATTACACCAAGGAGATGGTTCAAAACGTGATATTAAAACAGTCACAAAAATCCAACATTGTTTATTCATTGAGGCAGAATTATGATTACCAATTACAAATATATTCAAGGTCATTAAAAAGAACTCTTCAATGAACTATTTACTGGAAGAGATGAGTGAAGGATAAGAGGTCATCCATTAAAATTAGAGGAAAGGTGCTTTCGATGAAAACGAAGGTTTTTTTTTTACAGTAAAGGCAGTAAAGTTATGGAATTCTTTGCATTGGGATGCTGTGCTTGCAGATACTGTCACTGCTTTCCAAAAAAAGTAATGGATACTTATCTAGCACAGAACAATTTTGAGAATTATGACAGATGGTTTCAAAGCAGATAGGATGTTGATCCAGGGAAATATCTGATTGCCACTGGAATTTTTTTACTCACTTGGGGATAAATTGCAAATGGCTTCCATGTGGGGGTTTTTTGTTTTGTTTTTTTTTGCCTTCATCTGGATAAACAGGGGTGAATTGGAATGTGCTGGACTTGATGGATGCAAGCCTTTTTTCAGGCTCATAAACTGTTACGATGTTAAAATTCTTACTTTAGGCACACCCACAATTTTTTTTTCGTGCATTTGGGTGCTAAAAAGTGTTTTATGTGCTAACACCATTTCATACATACATGCAGCCAGCAGTAATGCGAAAACAGACAGATATGTTTGTACCACTTTCATACATGTCCCCCAATGTATAAATTCTGGGGCAAACCAAGTGACCTGGAAGGGGCAAATACCATTTCCCCTAATTGGTATTTTAACCCCCTTGAATGCTAGAGAGAAGTGCTGCAGATCTTTCATGGGGATCCCCCCCATGATGCAATCAATGTGTGCTAGAAATCCTCCACTTTGCATTATACATAAGGCCAGTTGTTATACAGAACTCTCTTCTCTTTGTATGTGCCAGAAACAAACACCCACTGCACAAAACAAATGTGGATTCATTTCTGCAACAAACCAGTACACTATAGTGGACAATTCCATCCTCCCTTTGATTTGAATTGGGTGATTAACCCTTTGAATACCAGAGCAGTATTCAACACTTTTGTAAGCAATGCATTGTGCACTTCTCAGACACTCAAAGGGTTAACCTGTTGAAAGCTAGAGAGGTTTCCAAACCATAACAAATTTAACTCTAGTATTCAGAAAGTTACAAGTCCCTTTTAAACGGATAGTAATGTTTAAAAAAAAAAAACAGCTCCAATTAATCTTCATAGTATTTGGACCATGGAGAATGTTCTTTCAAAACGTCTGAGTTGTAGTTCAAGAGTAATTGAATGATTAAGTATTCCCCTCCAGCCTCTTTTACTGATGTAACACTGTTTTTAACTCAGAGTAGCAAGACTGTACGGATGGATCACAGAGAGGGACAATCTGCAGTGAGCATAAGGAAAAACCTGAAAAACCTGTTAAAGGGGGCAGAGTTTTTCTTATGCTCATAGTAAGAAGATTGTCCCTTGCTGCGAGCTGCCCGGTCAAGGGACCAGATTCTACATCTAAAGGGAGTTGGCTTACTCTAGGTAAAAGGGGTGGGAGGGGGATACTTTATCATTCAATTACTCTTGAACTACAACTCTGACAGTATTGAAATAACACTCTCCATGGCACAAATACTATGAAGATTAATTGGAGCTGCTTTTATTGTGAAACATTACTATTCCTTTAAATCAATGGGACCTTTGGGAATGCTTGTTATCTATGTTGTAATTGGTTTGTTCCAGAACTGATCTACTTTCTACTTATACATATGTCCCTATGTGTCATTAACCTAGTCAATTTAGACCTATCTGGCACCCAGTGGGTTAATCCTTAGATTTCCAGAGCAATGCATTGCAAAGCCCACTGAGTGTTGTATTCATTCAGTGCTAACAAAGGACTTTTTAGAAGAACTAAGATCTTGTGGCGCTGGCAAAGTATCAAATGAATGTGAGATTGTGCAATCAGCCCAGCTCTCAATGTATCCAGTGCTGTCCCATGATACCACAGAATGATCATCTGCTTGAAGGGCTCAGAGAATCAGCTGTGTTATTCTGTACACATCAAAGCTACATAAGCAGAGTGAGACTGTCCAGGCACAACACATAGACAGCAGCACTGTTTATTAACAGCAGTATTCCTGCTTCCAGCATGTGATGAACAGACGTTTATCCAGACTCTTTGGCTTTTGTATCCTTATAGCTGTACTTGAGTAGAGGGGTGCTCCATTGCTCTGGCTCTTTTATCTTAACCCTTTGAGGACCAGAGGGATGCAGAGCACATTCTGCATCTTTTTCTGCTCCTCTGAGGGTTAAAGGACACAGAATGCCATATTATACACCCAATAGACAGGCAGAGGGTTCAAAGAAACTAATATGTAAAAGTGAAAATGTACATTTCATGAAGCCTCTAGCTGGTAAATGGATATGGTTCTCATTCTTTGGTGCTGGAACAACAAGATTTGGTGGTCCAGCACCAAAGACCAAAGCAATGTGTTCGACATCCTCAGGCATTCAGGGTTAAATTTGCTTTTCTCCGTCGTCCAATACAGGTTACTGGTAACTCTGGGAGGCGATCTGCCCCTTAGGCAGGAACAATTCTCAAAGTGTATGCAGGGCGTGGTTGCCTACCTTCCCTCCTTGGCTGCAGCTAGCCAACCAGCTCCAGAAAGATTTGTTCCTTGGTGAAGACAACACCAGGCTGAGAACAGTTCTGCTATAGTTTTTAGAATCTTTTTTTATTTTTCTGTTAGATATGGAATACCACCATTAGGTGGATTACCATGACTGGTAATGCCCTTAGATGTGGCTAACTCAGTATCCAGGTGCTTTTTGTGGACCTTAAGCCCTGAGGGGAAAAATCTTGACTCCAAGTGGTTCCCCAGGAGTTACCCACTGAGGTACTTCTTGCTACATGGTAATCTGAAGACAGTGCCCCTCTGCACAGGGGTGTATTCCTGGCGTTCCTGTTGCACACTCCTGCACTCATTGGGTATATCTGTATGTCTGTTGGGTGTTTGGAGCAGGTTTATGTGGTAACTTAACCCTTGAACTGCTGGTTTGGCACATTTTGGGGGTTTTCCAACACTTTTCCTACTGGGTTAGTGTTTTTTGGGTATCCTCACAGGTTCTGTTGATGTTTTACACAGTTTAATGTTTTACCTTAAAATTTGTAAAATTTGTGTACTGCTCCTTTAAGACGCACTTTACTGCATACACGCCATTGCTCCATTCACTCCTATGGAACTGTACTGTTTGCTACGTATCTCTGCAACAGTTTAACCTAGCGACTTCAGATGGCTCATTTTATTTGTCTGCCCTTGCTCTATCATCCGGTTCATGTTTCTAGTGTGTTGGGGGGCTCAGGGGGCTTCGGGCACTTTTTGGGAAAAACTACATTTCCCATGAGCACTTGCTTTGCACCCTTGTTTCTGATTGGCTTCCACCACGGCAGCCATTTTGTGAGCATTTCTGGGCGAGTAACCTACGCAGTGCTTGGACTGTCCTTCTCTCCCCTGCAGATTAACCCTTCACCTGGCAGATAAGTTTATTTTCGCGATTTCTGGGGTGAAACTTTAATCCTACACACTATAATTGGGTGATTTATTGTACAGTGGAGGAGGCTGGGGTCTCTGTATCCCTCATTTTGCATTGCTCTTCCTGTGACTCAGGGCTACCTAGAGAATTCTCAGGTCACTTATGCCCAGCATGTTCTGATGTCCCTGACAGCATTCCAGGGACCTCCAGCCATGCCATAGAGCCAGCTTGGGTGCAAGAGTTCAAGGCTGCGACTAGGGACCTTAGGTCCATATTGCAACTCTTTCCATCCCAGTTACAGGGGGCCTTTCAGTCTTGGCAGGCCCCCTCCTCAGCCAGATCTTCCCTGCCCAAAAATCAGGGAGTACCTGACATATCAGATTCCTCTGAGGAGGAACTTCTGGTGGATTCGGATGTTGAGGAGTGTTCTGGACTTCTCAGTGTTTTGGGGACCCTTTTGAGGCTGATCCTGAACCCTCCGCTGAGGGCGTGATCAGGGCCGTCTTAACTACTCTTAACTTTCACCTAGTTCAGGAGGTCCCTTCAGATTCCTCTGATGTATTCCAGGAGCCTGCTAAGCCCCTTCCTTACGTTCTACCTTATCCCACCCTTGACCTCCTTGTGTTTGAGGAGTGTAAATCCCCGGACAAGAAAGCATCTGTGTCCAAGAAATTTGCCAAGCTTTACCCCTTTTCTGAGGCAGTGCTTGCTCAATGGGTTCATCCCCCCAAAGAGGATGCCCCTATATTGAGGCTATCTAAATCTACTGCTTTGCCAGTCTCTGATGCCTCTGCTCTGAAGGACTGGACTGACAAGAACCTTGAGGTTTCCCTCAAGTCCATTTTTGCCACTGCTTGTTCTGCTATGCGTCCAGCGTTTGCCGCAGCGTGGGTGAACCAGGCCATTGCGGTCTGGACTGAACAGCTCACCAAGGCTGTCCAGCAGGATGCACCTATTTCTGATAAGTTGTGCCTTCTTGCTAACATATTTGAGGCACAGCACTATGTTTCTGCTTCCTTATTTGATGCCATCCGTTTGGTGGCTAGGGTTTCCACCATGTCTGTGGTGGCCAGACGGGCTCTTTGGCTCAAGATCTGGTCTGCTGACACTGCTTCTAAGAAGGCCTTACTTTCCCTACCCTTTCAGGGTACCTCTCTGTTTGGGCCAGATCTTAAGGATCTGATCAGTGAGGCCACAGGGGGCAAGAGTACACTTCTACCCTTGATTCCCAGGAAGAAATTACCGCTTAAGCGTAACCGTTTTTTTAACTCCATTCAGAATGAGACACGTCCGGCAAACCAGACAGTTCCCACAGCTCCGTTTACCTCCTCCAACCCATACAACAATGGAAGCCCAAGGTTTACTCCAAGCCCAAGGCTTCCAAGACTTCTTCGGCATGACTCGCCAAACCCAGGTCTGCACTTCGCTGTGGGTGGTTGTCTACAACACTATCACAGCATTTGGGAGGACTCAGCGGCAGACCCATGGGTTTTACAGGTGGTGACGGAAGGATACAAGATCCCTTTTATTTCTCTTCCTCCTTTTTTTTTTTTTTTTTTTTTTTTCATCTTTTCATCCTTCTCACATGCATCAGGGAGCAGCAAAACACTGTCTGTTCGAGAACGCTGTTCAGGCTCTTCTGGACAAGGATATTCTAGAGCCGATGCCTATACAGGACAGGGGTTCGGGTTTCTACTCAAACCTCTTTGTGGACACCAAAAAGGACTTCGGTTGTCGCCCTATTTTGGACTTGAACAATCTCAATTCCTTTGGGACCCGGTCTCATTATCGTCAGGAGTCTCTACGCACAGTGATTGCTGCCATGTTCCCGGGGGGAATTCCTTGCTTCTCTGGATCTTCAGGACGCGTATTTACACATTGCCATTCATCCAGAGAGCCGGCAGTACCTCCGGTTTGCCTGTGACCGGGGACCTTTTCAGTTCTCAGCTCTTCCATTTGGTCTGACGACAGCTGCTCAGGTCTTCAACTGTGTCCTGGGTACCATGATATCCGTCCTTCACCGGAACGGCATCAGAGTTACTCCATACATGGACGACTTGCTTCTGAAAGCCCCCTCCGTGGAACTTCTTCATCAGCAAGTTCAGAACTGCATTCAGGCTCTCACCCATCATGGGTGGATCATCAACTTGGACAAGTCAGATCTTGTCCCATCCCAGCGTCTGGTCTTCCTGGGCCTTGTCTTCGACACTCAGAAGAGCATGGTGTTCCTCACAGACGAGGTGGCTCACCAGATCGCCCACAGGGTTTCCGCGATTCTGTCGTAGGGTCCAGTTCCAGTCCAGAAGCTTTCTTTTCTGGTGGGGAAATTCATAGCCACCATAGAAGTGGTTCCGTTTGCCATAGAGCACACCAGGGAACTCCCAGAGGTTTGTGATCCAGGTGTGCAAAGGTCAATCGGATCTTCTGAAGAAGCTTGTTTCTCTTCCTCTTCATGTGGAACTGAGCTTGTCATGGTGGCCCGACCTTTCCAACCTGCTGAAGGGCAAGTCCTTCCTGGTACCCTTCTGGACCACGGTGACAGATGCCAGCCTTTCCAGCTGGGGTGTGGTCCTGGGTCGCTTGAACTCTGAGGGTCGCTGGTCTCCAGAGAAGTCCCTCCTCCCGATCAACATTTTGGAGCTTCGTGTGATATTTCATGCCATGAGACACTGGACATATCAGTTGAAAGATTGTCCGATCCGAGTGGAGTCCGACAACGCCATGGCCGTGGCTTACATCAACAAGCAAGGCGGAACAAGAAGTCTCACTGCTTGGTTAGAGGTCAAGGCTATTTTGTCCTGGGCAGAAGAACACATTCCTGCCATATCCGCAGTGCACATTCCAGGCGTAGACAACGTCATGGCGGACTTCCTCAGTCGACACACAGTGGACAGCGTAAAGTGGGAATTGCACCCAGAGGTGTTCCAACTCATTGTTCAGCAATGGGGTCCCCCTTACATCGACCTGATGGCGATAAGACATAACAGGAAGGTTCCATTGTTCTGCTGTTGGTGGCGAGAACCTCTGGCTGTAGCAGTAGATACAATATCCATTCTGTGATTCTTTCTTCTGGCTTACATCTTTCCTCCCCTGCCCGTGCTGCACAGGGTGTTACGGAAATTGCGGCTGGAGCGATGCCCAGTTATTCTGATTGCTCCGTACTGGCCTCGTCCGTGGCAGAGCTCTTTCGGCTCCCTTACCGTCCGGATCTTCTTCTACAGGGTTACCTGTGGAAGGAGGATGTTCATCGGCTAGCTTTGACGGCTTGGAAATTGAATCCTCAATATTGAAGAAGAAAGGCTTCTCTTCTGGTGTGGTGGCTACTATGCTCAGTGCCCGCAAGCCTGTTTCTTCCAAGATCTACCATCCGTGTCTGGTTGCCCTTTCTGTCTTGGTGTGCTGATAGGGACCTGTCTCAGGAAGTTGATCGGCCTTTTTGCAGGACGGTGTGGCTAAGGGCCTCAGTTTACGTTCCCTTAAGGTTCAGACTTCTGCTCTCTCTGTTTTCTTTCAGACGAGCATTGCCATCCTTCCTGATGTCAAGGTATTCTTCCAGGGCGTTGCTCATACTCATCCTCTTTTCAAGTCTCCCATTCCTCAGTGGGATCTTAACTTGGTTTTGGGCATCCTTCAGCACCCTCCCTTTGAGTCTTTGGCTACTATTCCTCTACGTCTGTTGATGTGGAAAATTGCTTTTCTCCTGGCGATTGTGTCAATTTGCTGTGTCGCTGAGTTACATGCTCTGTCCTGTAAACCATCTTATTTGGTGTTTCACAAGGACAAGTTACCCCTGTTCAGCGTCCGTTGACACTTCAGTTGTTGTTGGGCTATCTCTGCACTGGTGACTTTGGGGGCCTTGTGCCTGGTCCTTGTCTTCTTTCCGCCTCTGGGAAACTTAATGGTTGGACATCCCAGAGTTACCAGTAACCTGTATTGGACGACAGAGAAAAGAGGATTTTAGTCTTACCTGTTAAATCCTTTTCTCTTAGTCCATACAAGTTACTGGTCTCCCACCCTGTCAAGAGACCATGCTGGCTCTCCTGTGGCAGACCGTGGGGGTCCTTCGGGGTCATGCTCACAGGAGTCTTCTTCCCTTCTACTATCTAGTCATCTTAGTGTCTCAAATCTTTCTGGAGCTGGTTGGCTAGCTGCAGCCAAGGAGGGAATGGAGGCTCCACCCCCTGCATACACTTTGAGAATTGTTCCTGCCTACTAAGGGGCGGATTGCCTCCAAGAGTTACCAATAACCTCTATGTACTAAGAGAAAAAGATTTAACAGGTAAGACTAAAATCCTCTTTTCTTGATGAATGTTTATAACAGGGGTGGGCTACATGAAGTTTACTAGCTGCTGTTGCACTTTAAATCCCATGAGCCAACAGAGCAGCTGTTGGAGTACAAATCACATCATCAACATCATCATCTACTTGGCATAGGCTGATTGGAATTGTTGTCCAACACTAGCCGAAGGGCCTCACACTCCTGTTGTAGAGTAACTTTTCTATGCAATCTAGTTAGTTTCCTTAACTGAGTGGTTGATTTAAGGCTTCATTCACGTGAACAACATTAGATCATTGCTTTGAAAGCTGCAATGAATCACCCAAAAATGAAACTGATTGTCCTTATTGGTGCTGTTCACACTGGTGACCTTAACATCATGCAGTGCGCCAGGACACAGAGCATAGCAACTTGGTTGTTGCTGCATGTCTGATCAGCATGTAGGGCTTTTGGGCCACCATGCAGATCATTTACACAGGTGACTTTGAATGCCAATCCAATAAGTATGGCCAGATCATCAATTTAAAACTCTACACAAATGGAAAAATGCCTGCTGCATGGAGACATGGGGACCATTGCTTCCCAGTAATCATTGATGCTTGGCAGGATGCATTCTTTAACCCCCTAGAGTGCCAGGTGGGTACAATGTACGAGTTTGGACAGCTGTACCCGCTGTGCCAAGCTCGTACATTGTACCCACTAAAATGCGGTCACTGCATGAGCCGGTATAACCGGCATGCAGTGGCCGCATTTAAAAAAAAAAAAAGCTGGGCAATTGTGGGGGGACATGAGGATCACTCCTCATGTCCCCCCTGTTATTGATCTCCCAGCCGATTGCGCTGGGAGATCAATAAAAGAAGAGGAGAAGCGGAGCAGAAGCACAGCTTCTCCTCTTCTGTCTCTCCTACCCGAACTTCCGGGTAGGAGTGGGCGGGACCGGGGGAAGCCTCCCAACGTCATCAGTGACATGGTCACTGATGACGTTAGGGTAGTTTCCCCGGTCCCATTCACTCCTACCAGTGGTAGGAGAGAAGGGCAGGAGAGCTTTTGCTCTCCTGCAAGTCGCCTTATTGATCTCCCAGCCGATCGGCTGGGAGATCAATAACTGGGGGGACACCAGGAGGGGTCCTGATGTCCCCCACGAGGTCTGAAGATAAAAAAATAAATAATAAATAAAAAAAAAGAAAAAAAAAAGGCTAAATAACCCTGTGAGTGCCGCAGGGATCCCCAGCACATTGCAAAGCACTCACAGGGTCATTTCTTTGGGGTTTTTTTTTTTTTTTTTGAAAGACCTCATTGGGGGGATCAGGGGGGATCCTGATGCCCCTCAATGAGGTCTATTATTAAAAAAAAAATTAAAAATTTTTTTTAACCCTGTGTGTGCCACAGGGGGGGGGGTCCAATGCACCCCCCCCTCCTGTGGCACACACAGGGCTTCTATCATTACTTTGTTATTAGAGATTGTTGGGGGGCCATCAGGATTGGTCCTGATGGCCCCCCAACAAGCTCTGATTACAAAGTAATAATAAAAAAAAAATTAACCCTCTGAGTGCCAGAAGGGTCCAATGCATTGCTTTGCAATGCGCTGGAGACCCCTTTGGCACTCACAGGGACATTTATTTTGATTCCTTTTTTTTTTTTTTTTTTTTTTTTAAGACCTAATTGGGGGGAATCAGAGGGGTCCTGATACCCACCAATGAGGTCCATAATAAAAAAAAATGTAAAGAAAAAAAAATTAACCCTGTGTGTGCACACACAGGGCATTTATCATTACTTCGTTATCAGAGATTGTTGGGGGGCCATCATGATTGGTCCTGATGGCCCCCCCAACAAGCTCTGATTTCCAAGTAATGATAAAAAAAAAAATTAACCCTCTGAGTGCCACAAGGATCCAATGCATTCCTTTGCAATGCGCTGGAGACCCCTGTGGCACTCTCAGGGTCCCTCTGTTTGTGGACATATATATATATTTTTTTTTACTAAGACCTCATTGGGGAGGGATCAGGGGGCCCTTATGCCCCTCAATGAGGTATATAATAAAAAAAAAAATTAAAACACAAATTAACCCTGTGTGTGCCACTAGGAGGGGAGTTCAATGCCGACCCACTTCCTGTGGCACACACATGACTTTTTATCATTACTTTGTGATCAGAGCTTGTTTGGTGGCCATCTGAATACAAAGTAACGATAAAAAAAATTAACCCTTTGTGTGCCACAGGGGCCCAAATGCATTGCTTTGCAATCCACTGGACCACCCCCTTTATTTTTTATTTAGACCTCATTGTATGGGTTCTGATGCCCCCAACGAGGTCTACACAAAAATACTGTGGGAAAAAGCCCAAAAAAATGCACGTGCCACAGGAGGGAGGGGGTCCAACACAGTGCTTTGTATGAGGGGACATACATTGCACACTGGTAGTCACAGATCTCCCATACACACACTATCAAACACTGCCCCACCATCACCACCATCCTTGCTCCTCTGCTCATACCCACACACACTGCCTAATCCCTCACCCTCCCACATACTTTGTTACACTTGTAGTCACAGGTCCGCATGTACACCGGCTGATGCCCTAGCTTCTTTCATCTGTTAGCCATAAAATCACACATACACTGTTTGCTTTACCATTTCTGTTTCACTGGTAGCTACGCTCCTGTAGCGTAAATTGGTATGTCAACCCACAGCAGTGGGGTACCATTTTTCTTAGGCTGGCAAGAAGTCCTCCTAGGAAATCCCACGCCATTGAACCATTTTAGTATCTTTGAAGTGACTGATGTGTAAAACAATTTTTTTTTCCTGTAGCACCACATTCTGGAAATAGTTGTGCCAACTAACTTAGGGGTAAAAGGGCAAGTGACCCCTCATTAGATGCGGCAGGTTGTCTTCTTTCCAAAATGGTATGGTTTATCTACCTTTTCTTCAATTCTGAAGGTGTTATAGCCATTTTTGTACAGGCAAGTCACATTTGAGAAAATGTTAGAAACATCAGAGGTTGTAGTAGGTGTAGTTTTCTACTTCTAGCACCCCCTAAGGTAGGTCAACTCATACCAATGGGGTGTCGTTTGACTCCTAAGAGCACTAGCTAATGAATGCAGTTGAAAATACCATGGTTTTTACAAAGTTCCATATATTTGAAGGGGCAGAAATGTAAGAAAATGCCTTTTTTTTCACTAGCGCCACCTCCTGGAAGCATTTGTGCATACCAGCCTTTGGGTAAGAAGGCAAGTGACCCCTCATTAGATGCAGAAGGTTGTTTTCTTTCCAAAATGACATTGTTTCTATACCTTTTCTGCATATCTATTATGGTTATAACCATTTTAGTGCAAGCAGATAATTTCAAAAACAAAAGTGTCAGGTTTACGTACGTGTTCCTAGCACCCACATATTGTATGTTAACCCACACAAACAGGCTACCATTTTTCTCATGTTGGTAGCAGGTACTGAATACAGCAGGAAATGTTATGGTTTTCAAAGATTTTAGTATCTTTGAAGTGGTGGAAATGTAGAAAAAACATGTATTTATTCCCATAGCGCCACCTTTTGGAAATATTTGTGCACTTCAGCCCAGGGGGTAGAAAGGCAAGTGACCCCTCATTTGATGCGGGAGAATGTCTACTTTCCAAAATGGTATACCTTTTATACCTTTCCTTCATGTCTCTAACAGTTATGAACATTTTAGTACAAGCAGCCATTTTCGAAGAAGCAAACAGGTAGGTGTAGTTATGCATTTCTGGCACCCCTAAGGTATGTCGATTCATTCCAGTGGGGTGTCATTTTTCTCCTAAGAGCACTAGCTAATGAATACAGTTGGAAATTCCATGGTTTTCACAGATTTCCATACAGATGAAGGGGCAGAAATGTAAGAAAATGCCATTTTTTTCCTATAGTGCCACCTTCTGGAAGCATTTGGGCACAACAGTCTTGGGGTAAGAAGGCAATTCACCCCTTATTAGATGCGGCAGGTTGTCTTCTTTCAAAAATGGTATGGTTTGTGTAGCCTTTCTTCACTTCTCTAGTTGTTATAACCATTTTTCTACAGACAAGTAATGTTTGAGAAAATGTTAGAAAAATTAGTGGTTGCAATAGGTGTAGTTTGGTACTTGTAGCGTCCACTAAGGTAGGGGAACTAATACCAATGACGTGTCATTTTTCTCCTAAGAGCACTAGCTAATGAATACAGTTGGAAATTCCATGGTTTTCACAGATTTCCATACAGATGAAGGGGCAGAAATGTAAGAAAATGCCATTTTTTTCCTATAGTGCCACCTTCTGGAAGCATTTGGGCACAACAGGCTTGGGGTAAGAAGACAGTTCACCCCTCATTAGATGCGGCAGGTTGTCTTCTTTCCAAAATGGTATGGTTTGTGTAGCCTTTCTTTACTTCTCTAGTTGTTATAACCATTTTTGTATAGACAAGTAATGTTTGAAAAAATGTTAGAAAATTTAGAGGTTGTAGTAGGTGTCTTTTTGCACTTCTAGCATCCCCTGTGGTAGGTGAACCCATACCAATGGGGTGTCATTTTTCTCCCAAGAGCACTAGCTAATCAATATAGTTGTAAATTCCATGGTTTTCACAGATTTCAGTACTGTTGAAGTGGCAGAAATGTAAGAAAATGCCATTTTTTTTCTGTAGTGCCACCTTCTGGAAGCATTTGGGTACAACAGGCTTGGGGTAAGAAGGCAATTTACCCCTCATTAGATGTGGCAGGTTGTCTTCTTTCCAAAATGGTATGGTTTGTGTAGCCTTTCTTTAATTCTCTAGTTGTTATAACCATTTTTGTATAGACAAGTAATGTTTGAGAAAATGTTAGAAAATTTAGAGGTTGTAGTAGGTGTCTTTTTGCACTTCTAGCATCCCCTGTGGTAGGTGAACCCAAACCAACGGGGTGTCATTTTTCTCCCAAGAGCACTAGCTAATGAATACAGTTGTAAATTCCATGGTTTTCACAGATTTCAGTACAGTTGAAGGGGCAGAAATGTAAGAAAATGACATTTTTTTCCTATAGTGCCACCTTCTGGAAGCATTTGGGCACCACAGGCTTGGGGCAAGAAGGCAAGTTACCCCTCATTAGATGCGGCAGATTGTCTACTTTTCAGAAATATATAGTTTTATATAGTTATTCCACTGTTTTAGGGTAGTTTTACCACAAAAACCCTAGAATGTGCATTTTAGTTTATAAAGTTGAAAATGTCATTTTGCGCTGCTGGTGATTAGGGCTCTACGCTAGCCTTGGACGTAGGTAAAACTATACAAATTTGGTATTTTTTTACTCGGGGGACTCTGGGCTTTTTCAAATAATTGAAACTTTTTCAATGAAGGTAAATGTTTTTGATACATAGTATGTGATTTTAGCAAAATGAGTAAATTTTCACTTTTTTTTGTCATTATGACATCATAGCTTTTTGCACGATGTAAAATTCTCTTCATGTAAGGTATCACGAGAAAGCTCAATTCGTTCTGAAAAAAACAATATATAGTTTTCCATATTTAACTAAAAATCCCCAGAGGAAATCAAGCCTAAACGGAAGGATAGCAAAAATGTTGAAAAAGTGTCTGGCCTGCAGGGTTCAGAAAATGGCCCGAGCCTCTGGGGCAGTAAACTTTTTTTATGAAAAAATAAATATTGTAGGGATTTTTCTGTTGAGTAAAATATGAAATAAGGGTACTCTCACTGCCGAGAGATTTATATTTCCAGAGTTATTACAGTTTAAACCTGTTATTTTACATTAGCAGTACCCTCTAAAGGTCAAATTCTAATTTAGTTTTTTTCTGTTAGATTCTAATGGAGAGGAAAGTCAGAGATATACAGTTCTCCATAGAATGTGATAGTTCTGACAGGAAGTGACAGGCAATTTCTATCAGAAAGTAAAGCACAGTAAATTCACTTTCTGATTATTTGAACTATACATTTTGAATAAAACATCTGACAGCAGTGGGGGTTTTCTTGTTTTATTCAGCAGGAAATGCTCTATAATAGATGTGTTTTCATAAAAAAAAGTTTACTGCTTCTTTAATATTTCTGTTCTGTTTAAAACTATAATCTGGCAATCCTATCAATACCTGGCTGGTCTACGTGGGTCTCAGATGGGTGTACATAGGCAACTTCCATACATCTATCACATCCCCCATGCAGTGTCATCACCTGAGGAATACAGCAGACTAGAGGAAACCAAGAATGGGTGGTTTGGACTGTGTTATAATGTAGCACAGTGAATTATTATTTTTTTTTCCATTATTCAATTTTTATTGAAGCAAAAACAGATCCAATACAATTGCAATATTCAAGATACAAATAGGTAGATTACATCCAGGAATATACAAAGAGAATCATATACAACCAGATTCCTCAAAAATAACATCAGGAATACTGGATATGGATTCTGTCATAGCCTCGTGTTTTCAACATAGGGGAGAGGGAGTTGGGAGTTAACTGAGAAAAGGAAATAAAAAGGTTAAGTGGGAAAGGAAGGGGAAGAAATAAAAGGAAAAGAACGAGAGTAGAAGAGGAACGAAGGCGGAAGAAGAAAAGAAAGAAAGAGAAGGATCAGGTGTTAGGTAACCAGTAAATTTCCCGGTCCTAAGAGATGAGGAAATCAGGGCCCATCGTTTACATGGAAAGAATGCCAAGCAGAGATCATCATGGTTAACTATGAGGGGTCCATACCACTATGTATCATGGATATTTCGGTTAAACGTAACAACTTCCCTGTTTTTACCACCCATTCCTTTATGGTGGGGGCAGAAACATCCCTCCAGTGGGCTGGAACTAGAGATAAGAAGTGAACAGTGTTTACATGGAACTTCTGAAAGTCCTAAGAAAGAATCGGAAGTGGCTCCAAAGGTACATGGATACGAAGGAACTCTTTAATAATAGAAACACACCGCTTCCAAAAAGAAATAATAGAGGGGCAATGCCACCAAATATGGAGGAGAGTGCCTGTACTAGTTAAGCACCTCCAACACAAGGAGCTGTTAGATGGAGATATCTTGTGCAATCTAGAAGGAGTAAAGAAGGAGTAAAATTCCACCTGAAAAGGAATTTGTAATTGATCTCCAGAATCTGAGTGGAGATGGAGGAGGAAGCATGTCATTTCCAAATGGTTGTCCACCCTTCCGCTGATATGGGGGAGCCCAAGTCAGCATTCCAAGCTGAAATATAAGAAGGATCCGTAGATGAGGTTTTGTCTAGTAGTAAGGAATACATTTTTCCTAAATGAATGAGAAGAACAAAGCCTTTCGAAAGGAGAAAGTGAACGGCAAGCAGCTGTAGAATGATTGGTTGAGCAAAGAAATGTTTGATACGCATATAATGTCATATTTTGGAGGCTGACAAAGAGAGAGCAGCCTGAATAGATGGAAAATCACGGAGGGTGGAAAACGTAACTATGTCACGGAATTGCAGAGGCGGGAGACCAGACCGCTCCGGAAAAGCATCCAAAGGGAGTGAAAAGGGTGTGGTACGATAATAAAGGATTCACGAAAGAGGGGAGGGTAAAGCACCTAAAAGTGGAACAGTCGACCACTTTGACCATAGCTTAAGGACATTTGCCAGAATTGGGTGCGATTTGAGAGCAGGATGCCTATCACGAATAGGCAAAAGGTTTTCGCTTAGGGTGTCTCCACCCTGAGTAAATGATCTCTCCAAAGGCACCCAGCTTTTACATTCCGCATTTCTGTACCAGTCTAGTATGGATGAACGTATAGATGCTGCATAGTACAGGTGTACATCCGGAACTCCCAGCCCTCCCTTAAGTTTCGAGTGACGGAGAGTATACTTAAGCCGCAGGCAATGGTAATGCCACAAAAAGGAGTCAAGGCAGTGAGCCAAGGCGTTGAGATAAGAGGATGGTAATGAAATGGGGAGGGTTTGAAAATAATATAAAATGCGGGGGAGGATCTACATCTTCAGGACTCCAACACGACCTGTCCAAGATATGAAGAGCGGGTCCCACTTTCTGAGATCCCGTTTGATATTAGTCAGAGGGTAGTTTGCCGAGTAAATACCACCTAAGGAGTGCGTAAGCCAAATCCCAAGGTATTGAATAGAATTGGAAGCCCACTTAAAAAGGAAGGAATACTTAAGCTCCAAAAGGACAGGTCCCGGTATGTTAATAGGAAGTGCCTCTGATTTGGCAAAATTAACCTTGAAATCCGACAGGGTAGAAAAGCGGTCAAATTCTGTCATGAGGGCCGGCATGGAAGCTGATGGATGAGTGATTGACACCAGTACGTCATTGGCAAACATCGATAATTTGTATTCCTTGCAATCATGTATAACGCCATGAATATCAGGGTTTCTTCAAATGTGTTGAGCTAGGGTTTCCATGACTAAGATAAACAGTAGAGGGCATAGATGACATCCCTGTCTTGTACCATGTGAAATGGCAAAAGGATGGGAGAGAGAGCCATTTTTCTTGACTCTTGCAGTTGGGCAGGAGCACAGGGACATAATCTTCTTTATAAAGGACTGACCTAGGCCAAAAGCTTTTAGAGCTAGATGTAGGAAAGACCAATTTACACGGCCAAATGCCTTCTTGGCATCAGTGGAGAGGAAGAGGGTCAGGATACGGGAAGAAAGAGACAGATGTAGTAGGTTCAGCAATTGCCGCGTGTTGTCCCTAGCTTCACGACGCAGTACGAATCCCATTTGATCAAGGTGTATCAGCTTGGATAAATGAGATTTCAACTGATCAGCCAATATTTTAGCATACATTTTAATATCTATATTCAACAAGGAGATGGGTCTATAGCTAGCACATTGAAGCATATCTTTGCCAGGTTTGGGAAGGACAGTAATGTGTGCGGAGAGGGTACCTGGGTGGGTGTGGTTGGAATCAGGAATCGAAAGAAACGAGTCAGTCAGAAGGAGTAAGTAGGAAACTAAACAACTTGTAATAGCCCTGAGAGAAGCCATCAGGTCCTGGACTTATACCCGTAGGTAATGACTTAATAACTTGTATAACCTCATCGAGAGATATAGGGGCATCCAAGGCTTCCTTATCCGACTCATCTACGTTCAGTAATGTTGCTGATGCAAGATAGTCAGAGATGCGCGAAACGTGTGCTGAATCAGTAGGGGAAGCTTCGTGGATATTATATAAGGATTCATAAAAGGATCGGAAAGCGGCAGATATATCAGATTCGGTGTGGAGAAACTGACCGGAAGGTGATCGAATCGAAGGGATATATGTAGAGTTCAATTGTTGTTGTTTCAGTTGTCGAGATAACAGACGGCCTGGTTTGTTGCCTTGTTCAAAGAAGGTTTGTTTGGTGCAGAAAAAGAGTCAACTTTCTCGTGAAGGAGAGCGGTAAGCTGTTTCCTCAAAACAGTCATCCGCGGAAGCGCAGCAGTCGATTGAGATGATTTGTGTCAACACTCCAACAACTTAATTTCAAATAAGAAATCGTCAATTCGTTTAGACCGTTCTTTTTTTAACCCGCTAAGCCAAGTTGATCAGCTCACCCCTGATAACACATTTGTGGGCTTCCCAAGTAAGCAAGGGGGACATCTCCGAGGAGCAATTGTCAGAAATGTAGTTCTCAATCGATTTTTGAAGAGAAATTTTCACTTATGGGTTAGTAAGTAAGTATTCGTCCAAACGCCACAATCTGGGCGAGGACACACCCATGTGTCTGGATAGCACCGTTGAGACCGGCTCATGGTCTGACCACGTGATGGAGCTAATCCATGCCAATAGAAGAAGGTGTAAGTTGGAATGATCCAGAAACAGTCTATTCTCGAGTACGATCCATGCGGATGCGAGTAGAATGAATAGTCTCTAGAATCCGGATGAAGCAGTCGCCAGGAGTCAATGAGATGAGCAGAATGGAGCATAGAGTTGAGAGATCTGAGTGAGGAATATGGACGTGAAGAAGTGCCAGTCGAACAGTCTAATTGAGGAGATAAGTGAGTATTAAGGTCGCCCCCAACATCACAATACCCGCATGAAAGGAGCTCAGCTTCTCAGAGGCTCATTGGTAAAACCCAGTCTGAGTTTCGGACAGTGCATAGACGGAGACAGATGTATACAATTGTCTGTCAATATAACCCTTGACAAATCTACCCTCTTTATCTTTCTGAGGAAAAAGATAAACGCTTATGAAATAATATCCCCACACCACCTTGTTTGTTGGAAGAACAACTGAAAAACGCTGAATGAAAATGTCTATCAGTGAGTTTCTGTTCATGAGCAGACTGAAAATGTGTCTCTTGTATGAGGATGACCTCTCCCCACATCTTGTGGAAATCCCTCAGGGCCATAGTACGCTTTTCTGGGGTCCCTAAACCCTTAACATTCATGGAAATAACAGGTAGCGTAGGGGTAGAGTTAGACAACGCCATTAGGAAAAGTAAATAGAGGTGCTAACTAAATCCTGGCAGACATCCGCCAAGCATGTATGGGTCAACGAGGACGACCTGCAAAACTTAAAAAACCAAGTGACCGATCCCAAGAGTAAGGAAAGAGAAGAAAAAGAGAGGAGGGAGTGAAGGGCAGAGAACAGCTAGAGGTTGAGAAATGAGCGCAGAAGAGAAAAACCTGAACTCCGCTCGAACAGGAGCAAAGGGGGAAATAGTCCCCTGTCCAAGTCCATATATACATAGGAGTAGAGGGGCTCAGAAAGTGAGTGACAGAGACAAGTAGTAAGGACATCATGAGATACGAACCCAAGATGACCGGAGAGGAAGGAGTGAAAAGCATGAGACTGTGGACACCTGAACCTTGATAGGTAAAGAATAGGAGAGGAAACCCCTTTAGTGCACAAATAAGACACGGCTGGTGCGCTGAGACAAAGGAGTGGGAGCCATTTAGATTACAGTCTAAGTGACAGTCCGGGAAACCAACAAGACACATGGTATACTAACAGTACAAAAGAACAGGAACACAAAATTAAAAAAGGGAGAGCATAGAGGCCGAAACGGGCAAGGGGGAGGGATAACAAGTGGTCCTGAGGCAAGGGAATCCCAGGTATATGACCAATGAGACAAGTAAATGCCCCTAAATCATAGAACGCGGAGCTGCTCCAGTTGCCCCTGGAGAGCTGCTTGATCTGATAACCAGGAAGTGCTGTACAGCACGCAAGAAATATAACACGCCGCATATCACATCCTGGTAAGGCACAAGCGCGCAATTGATACAGGATCTCAGTAAAGGATACCAACGGGACTCCAGAGCAGCTGCAATGTTATAATCCAAAACCCACGATGAATACCAAAAAGGCAGAGCCCCCATCAGGAGATAATAAAAGGTCAAGCCTCCTTATCAAGTATAATTAATCTGCCCAATTACCCCGTATAGGCATGCTCCCCCCAGGAAGCCCACAAGGCCAACGGCCGGCCCACAAAAAGACGCAGGCTGCCCGTCCACCCCGCAGACCCCCGACCCATGGCGACCCGAAGGAACCCATAGGTGGGGAAGTAAAGTGTAAAAAGAGGTCCAATGGAGGGCAACACGTTTATTGAATAAGCAGAGTAAGACGTAAGTAATCATAATATATGCTTAACAACAAAGTAATAAGCAAAAACATATGAACAGAATTCTATGAGTATAAACATCACAGGCCACAATGATGAGAATACAAAATATAAACCTAGAGAGCAACCCACACTGCCCCATCGCTGATCTCCACAAGTAACCCGAACCAAGGAGGGGGTCAGTCAGCCCGCGGCACGACTAGGGTGACCACATTTCCCCTCTGACATTCAGGGACACTGTGTGGGCGGGGTCAAATGACATCACATGCCCCAGCGTTGATGTCACAGCAAAAATTGTGCTTTCTCAGAAGCATCACGGAGTTGTAAGCACTAGGAGGATATACACACTGTGATTCTCAATAACTTCTGGCAAAACTCTCCAGTAAGAGAAAGCACTAGGAAACATCTTTTTAAAGTGACAGACTGATGAGGCACATGTGCAAATATGCGACCAGAGCATTTTCAAGGTGCAAAGGGCCGTTTCTAGGAGATAAGCGATTCTGCATCTGCTTTGTGAATATTAACAAAAGTACTTTGAAAAATAAAATAGCTGTTTTGCACCATGACAGTCAAGTAGTGGGAGGTATAGGCGAAGGAGTGTGTGTTTCATTTTTCCTGTAATCACATGAAGTCTATGTTCTATTTTGGAGTCAAAGAACAAGGAGCTCCATGGGCAAAGGTGCATAGTCTGCTCCTGAGGCCTTGTGCCCCAATACATACATCATGTGCACCGGAGCATTTGTACAAGTGCATAGGCACAAATGCTCTCATTTCATGCCACAATATAGGTACGTTGTATGCACAGAGGCCAAGTCTTTGCTACCAATTTCTTCTGTACTGGTGATACCATCTCCCCAAAACCCACCCAGCCCTCTAATCTCATTCTGCCCCTTCAGATTTCCTTAATGAGTTTGTCTTTAATGAGTGGGTGTCTAAAAGTCAAAAGAGACAGAGAATAGAGGAACCAGATTAATTTAGATGCTCAGGAGAAATAATGGTGAAAAAGAGTTAAATTAAGTTAACCCTTTGAGTGCCAGAGAGGTACGCAATACATTGCTCTGCAATGCGTTGCATACCCCTCTGGAACTCAAAGGGTTAAAGGTCCAATGCCTCCTTGAAAAAATAATTTTCTTAATAAATATAGGATAAGAGAGCTTATCCTTGACACGCCTAAATTAATAAATATAGCACAAAGATAATTCCTGCTCTGCAAAGGGGATCAATGCAGTGACAAGAAAATCAACTTAGTGAAAAGGCAATCAATGTAAAGACAATACAATCAAGGTAGTCCAAAGGGAATACCTGTTAATAATAGTACTGGCATTAATACTGTGCCTCCTATTTAGGACCAGAAGGATGTGCAAGTTAGACTGACCGTCTCAGACACAGTCTGATCGTCATTACTGCAGTGGTGTGGTTTACTTACTTTTGTCAGGAGTCAGAAAAAGGGACCAAGCCAGGGAGTCAGCGCCTGCCTGCGGGAGCCACAGGACTCGGTCTCACTGTGACACTGTCTCTGCTGCAGCGTGCGCTGTTCACTCTTCTTAATGAAATCCAGTCCTCTCTCAGTAACTTTCTGTCTTCCCTCGCGGTCCGCCGCCGCGTCTGCAGCTGCCTCACTTCTCCAGTCACTGTAAGTCACTCTCAAAGCTGCCCAGCTCACTCGTGCTCAGTACTCATTCACATCATCAGGGCATGCGTCAGCGTATCACTTCACACGCACACAGACCAACCAGCCAATGAAGAGTGGAACATTGAGCAAATACTCTCTTCATTGGCTGGTGGTGGTGCGTGTATATTGTTACTTACAGTAGGCTGCCGATGTGATGACTGAGGTGGCCTGCAGCACTGCCGCGCAGAATCATAACAGGGCTCACAGTCAAACAGGGCTGACCTGACAGTGAGTGACTATTGATTCCGGGACTCTTCATTGTCCCGGGTGGGTATCATTCGGGACGCGGGACACAGCACAAAAATAAGGGACAGTCCCGGGCATTCCGGGACACGTGGTCACCCTAATTGCATCAGATAAGAAAAGAAACTGGAAACTCCAAGCCCATCCCCCAACACATCCCCAAAACAAATGTAGCTTCAGACGACTTAGATTCAATGAGGAGGGCTGTCGACTCGCAACACAGCCCACGCTCATACGTAGGCCCTGCTGCAGTTCGTGTGCCCCCATCAAACAGATCAATACTTCAAACAGTAAAAATTAAACAGAGGAGGGTCATTGTCCCCCATGTAAGGTGTCCCCAAAGTTATGAGGGAGAGGAAACCCATGTATTAAGCACAGTGAAATTATAACACAGATTTAATCAGATAATTCAGAGACAACTATTCCCTGCTCTTTTCAATTCAGAAAGGGTGAGATGTACTGATCAACAAATATAGTTTTTCAGTTCAACACTTCAAAACAGGAGCTTAAAAGTATAGTATCTATTATCCTGTTGTGTAAAACAAGGGTACTTTAACTGTTGAGAGTTGCTTTATTCAAAAGTTATTGTGGCTCAAACTTGAACATTTTGGGTGCAGTACTTTCACCTGTTTTATTCAACTTTAACATCACACAGTAATTAACTTATGATATTTGGTGTGATACCATCAAAATCACGAAAAATCACATGTATTCATGATAGCGCATTGTTGGACTGAAATTTTAAGCAAGATGTGTTGCCTTGTGACATGTGCTGTACAACAAAATGATCATTTTCATGTTTCATGTATTCAAATCATTGTGATTGTCACCAGTGTGAATGAAGCATTTTGCTTGCTCCTGCAAAGAGAACATATTCACATATGTTGGCTAGGAATATAGTTTTCCCAGAGGAGGGAAACATATTGCAGAGTAATGCTAGTCTCAGTCTTTGGACACACAAGTATTTGTGTAACCCAATGGCATTTCTAGGTACTGGCTGAGGGGACTAAAGCCTCAAGTCTCATGCTTCAAACACTGGTAATATCGCTAGCTCGTAGCATGTAATGTTGTAAATCTCTCCACTAGTGGAATTTCTCTGCATTGTGCACTAATAATGCAATATGATAGGGGCGGGCAATGTAATCCCCTCCAGCTATTGCTGGGCTCTAACTCCCATCATTCTCTTTTAGCCAATGGCTGACAGAAGATGATTGGCGTTGTAGTTTGGCAGTAGCAGGAGAGCCTCATGTCACCCACCCCTGCATTCGTTTTTGTCCCATGCCCCTTTTTGAGAACTTGTCAACTCCTCTGATGTAACCATTAAGTTTTAGGTATTTTCCTTTTAAAAGTTGTTTTTAACTTGAAGCATTTCTCACTGAGAACACTAGTATTTATGACTATGACAAACCATTATTCACTCATTTTATGCAGACAAAAACTGCTTACTTGTGGATCACCTCTGCCCTTATTGTTTTTAGAAAGTTGATATTGTGCTGGCTTAGAATAATAATTGGCATGCAATAGCTGGGACAAGCTGCCATGAGTTATAGGTGGAATGAGGCCTTTAGAAAAAAATTAACCACAGCAGTGCTGCACTGAGTCATGCCAATTTCCATTGAATAGTTTAACCCTTTATATGCTAGAAATGTTTCCAGCCCAATGCGATTGTCTTAATAAAAGTGACTAGAAAAGAAAACAATGAAGCTTACGCAAATATAAATACGAATATATAAATGTTAATAAATTAATGAATAAAACAAAAATAAAAAATTAAATGGATAATAAAACCACTCAGTCCCAAATGTCAATGTTAAAGAAAATGAAATCAGGGTCTCAGTAAAACCATACAAAGTCACTGGAAAAAAGTACCTTGGAACTGTAAGAGGAAAGGTCCAGATGAATAGTTTTAAATGGTGATGAAGAGCAACATATAAACCAAATGACGATGGATGGATGGTAGTGAATGAAGGAAGTTGATTTAGATGACACGATGTAGAGAAGAAAGATGCAAGAGAAACCGATGATATCATACAGGTCTCTGTTTTCTGTAGTGAAGTCTGATGCTGCCTGTAATTTTTTGGTGGCCTTGTCCACTCAATAGAAAGTAGAGTCTAATATCGAGAAAAGAAAACACAAGAGAAATAAAATCTGATTTAAGTGTAGTAAATTTACTCAATAAACAAGAATAAAAAAAATCTATGCACTCACCCTCTTGTGCTTAAAGCAGAACCTTCACCTTCCCTAAACTCCCCTCCCAATATCTTTATTACTATTTCAGACATTATATCATGCTTACATGTAAAGAAATGTTCCCCCATGCCTGTACAATACTGTGTCCTATGAGGTCATCGGGAGAGAGTGCGTGGCTATCTTGCCAATGTCCTTATTAATGTGCATTGCAAAACTTGCATATACTAAGCCTTTTTGCATCCTCTCCCTCTGAGAGTGGGTGGCCATCTTGCCGACATCCTTATTAATGGGCATTGCAAAACTTGCAAATACGAAGCCTTTTTTGCTTCCTCTCCCTTTGAGAGCCAAGCTATGCCTCTGTGGGCTGGATTTCTGCAGTGAAGAGAGGAACTAAAGCTGTAGCTTCAGTATACTATATGAACAAAGATTTTTTTTACAGGGTACTATGGGGAAAAAAAAAGTTTATGACCCATGGCAATGGAGGATTGTATGGGTATTAACTTTAACTGGGGTGAAAGTTCTCCTTTAAAGCATATAAGAGGTCCCTTCCCCTGGTAGCCAACATACTGTGTGCCAGCTGGTGCCTTCCTGGCAAATCCGATCACCTTGTAGAAACTCCACTCCAATAGATGAATCCTGAGTCTTGATGATGTTTCTAATGATAGGAGATACAACCATCACCGTGATGAAGCTGATAATAATAGCAGTGGGAAAAGAGTGTCTACTGGGAGAATATCCCCAATATGTAAACCATTCTGAAAAGCTGTGCTGTAAGGGGACCCAGTGTACTAGTGGTTGTAGGCCAACGCCGTGGGCTATGGGTGGCGGGGTGAACAGAAAGAAGGGGGTGGGAGACTCACAGGGTGCATGGGCGAACCAATACTATGGCGTGCTGTAGATGGGAAAACCCTGATCCTTATAATGTTTGGAAAGCTATGTGACTCCAGTCTGTGAGAGATGTTCGTAAGATGTTCATTGAGCCTGATTTTAATCTTCCTTTTGGTTTTACCCACATACTGGAGTCCACAAACACAAATAATTAAATAAACTATGTGAGTACTGAAACCGTTGCTAAATCCTTAATTTGATATTGTTTACCTGTAACCACTGATGTAAAAGATTTTTGGTTGGATTTGGACATTTTTATACACTTAGTGCAATTAGTTGTCCCACATTTGTACATTCCCTGTGCTTTTGGAAAGATAGCATTACTAATTTTATTGGCCCGAGTCTTATATTGTATGTCACTTGTTATCATTTTATTGCCTACTAGTATTGAAGGCCTGTGTGCACGCGCCAGGGTGCCGCCCAGCAGCCTTGGACTGGGGGCCGGCACGTTC
This sequence comes from Rhinophrynus dorsalis, assembly GCA_037306005.1. Taxonomy (NCBI): domain Eukaryota; kingdom Metazoa; phylum Chordata; class Amphibia; order Anura; family Rhinophrynidae; genus Rhinophrynus; species Rhinophrynus dorsalis. Next base: position 362,985,189 of record CM074722.1, read on the forward strand.
AGGCAGTCTCTGCTGCGCATGATTACTGAGCATGACTGCGTCATTTGGGCAGTCTCTACTGCGAATATGCGTGTTACACACAGGGAGCTTCGCATTCTAGCAAATTATATTATAAGGATGTTGCTATTTTACCTAAAGACTACTTTTGGTTTATCCCCTAATTTTTTGCGTAATATTGGATCCTGGTTCAAAATATGCCAGTGATTCTCCAAAATATGTTGTATTTGTGGAGCCTTGATATTATATGTGGTAACAAAGTATGGAAGGTGTCTGTCTCTATGCTCCTATGTTTATCTTTATATACCAGTGATCTTCATTGGCATCTAAAGTTCTCTGAAATGCTTGGTTCACTAATTTTCCCTGATAGCCTTTCTCTAGGAATTTTTTCTTTAAAATATCTGCTTCTTTAAGAAAATCTTTGTCTTTTGAACAGTTTCGATTGATATGCTGAAACTGACTAAAGGGAATATTACTGATCCATCTTTTGTGGTGACCACTTTGAACATGCAAATCACTATTTTCTTAAGTTGTAGGTAAAGTCCTGTGATTTTCCTGAAATAAAATCACATACAAAAACTCAATTTTCTCTCTGCTGGTGTTATAAGTAAGTTGTAGATCCAGTTGGTTGTATTCATGTGAGAGGCAAAAATCCCTGAAACTTTTCAGGGTGCTCCGCCAGATGAATATCAAATAGTCAATATATCTTTTGTAATATATGATGGTAAATAAAAAGATCCTTACGTCTACTCATGTGGAAATTAGCATTGGATGGGGTAAAGACCGACCCCTTGGCTACTCAAAATATCTGGAGGTAAAAATCACCCTGAAAAAAGTAGTAGTTATGGTGCAAAATAAATTTGATACACTGAACTATAAGTCAGTTTGTCTAGTAGATAGGGTATTATGAAAGGTTTCATGTATGGCTTCAGTACCTGGTATATGTGGAATACTGGTGTAAAATTTACTGACACCACAAGTAGCCCATAAAAAAAAAAAATCATATTGTCAAGCGATATGTTGCGTGTTTTATGAAAGTTGAATGGTATCTTTAACGTATGAAGTCTAAGAGTTAACTAAAGGTTGAAGAAGTTCATGTACAAATTGAGACATATTTCTAGTGAGGGAATAAATTCCAGAGACAGTTTGGTCTACCTGGTGGATTGGTCAAAGATTTGTGCAATTTGAGAAGATAATAAAAGATGGGTATAGTGGGAAATTCATTAAAGAGAACATTATGTTCAGACTTAGTGATAATTAGTGGTTGAGATGCAGACAGGAGGAAGATCGTAAATCAGAAATAAATTGTTGGGCAGGGTCTTTTTGGAAGTTTAGTATAGGTAGCCTAATCGCTTAAAAAGCAAAGAGCATCTGTAATATAATCTGAAGTGTTTTGTGCACAAATAACCCCACTTCTGCATTTCTGATAATATATTAATTATTCTGAAATGCTTTGATAGCTAATGTTTCTTGTTTGTTAAGGTTATAGGCGGGTTTAGAATTCTGGTACTTAACTTTTCAATGTCCTTATTAATCATTTGATGATGCACTTACATTTTCATTTTGTGAATTAGTGGGACAAAAAAGATGGGCTTCTTACTGGTATGGATAATTTCCCAAGCATGTTTATTGGGATCATCCTTTTGTAACATCTCTAAGTTTCTTAATGCGTAATTGGCTGACATATTTTTAAAGTAATTGATCAAATATATTTTTGATAGATATAGATGTGAATTTGTTGGGATCCTTGTGTGGAACAAAGAAAGGCCTTTTGAAAGTGCTCTATTTTCTTAATTCGAGAGAGTGTAACTGCTAAAGTTGTACTCTGGATGTGACACCTCCGAGGTTATTTCCTTTTTGGAATTTTTACTGCACCGTTGTCTGCAAACGCTTATGTAGACAAATGCCCTTTGTGGCCCTTGTTTCAGTGCGGGTTTTATTTCTCTTGTGTTTTGTGCTTTTCTCGATACTAGATTCTAGTTAATAAAAGTGAAATGGTAAGGGAAATGATTGGCCTTGTTGTCTAGAAATGTTGAAAGGGATTGGACTAATGGGTTTTAGCTTTATTCCTCCATAGCTTTCATTTTATTACATATTTTTATGCATTATAAGGTGATAAGATGAACATTTAAATGAAGGACATGCACAGGAACCTTTGCAGTGTGCGTTTTACTTAACATCCAGCATTAAAGGAATACTAACATCTAGAAATCATCCTGGGTTATATACTGTATAATGTTTTCAGTTTGCCATTTTAAAAACCCACATACTGCAGGTTCCTCTGCATTCCTGCAGAATTATAATTTACAGACAAAGATGTGAGAGGCACTGATGACAAACATAAAGTAAATGGTTGTTTAATAGCTAGTCACCGCTCGGCAGCATCACATTTTAGCTCTTTAGTGCCATTACAGAGGAGAAGTTTCCATGTACATTTTAGACTAATCCCGGTCAAAAGGGAGGTCCAGTTACAAAACTACTGACAAGTCCCTTCTGCACAGGAACACTAGCTAACCCCAGTTTTACGCTTCACCCTGCACAGGAACACCAGCTAACCCCAGATTTATGTTTTGCCCTTGTTGGGCCTTGTCAGTGAGGTGCAGCAGGATTCCATAGGTACTTGCCTGTCCTTTTGGAACTGGACCGTCCTTTTGGGTGGGATTAGTCTAATATGTATGTGGACATTTCTCATCTGTAGTGGCACTAGAGCTAAAACGTGATGCTGCCGAGTGGTGACTAGCAGTAGAACAAGCTTTATGTTAGTCTCAGAGCCTCTCACATTTTTTCTATATTTTGAATACTGTTAGGGGTTTCCTTAAAGGGATAGTAATACTTCATTTTAACTTTATTTTATTTTGTAGGCATTAAAAAAACATGAAGAATGATATAAGTCTTATCTCTGAAACCTTTATGGTTTAAGAGATATTCACAAACAAAGTATCCCCCCCCCCTGTTCAGCCAGATAAGAAGGGAGATGCCCAGATAGACTGCAGAGAGGGACAATCTTCTATTAAGATAATGGAAAAAGCTGAAAAACTTGTCAAGGGGGAAGGGCTTTCATTGTTTTCATACAAAGAAAATTGTCCCCTTCTGTTATCTGTACTGTCATACAACCAGACTCACATCTGAGAAGAGATGGCTTACACTAGGTAAAAGGGGCGGGGAGGGGAACTTTGCTTGTGAATATCTCATAAACCATAAAGGTTTGAGAGATAAGACTTATATCATTCTTCATGTTTTTTTAATGCCTACAAAATAAAATAAAGTTAAAACGAAGTGTTACTATCCCTTTAAGAGTGAAGGGTAATCCAGATGTTGAACCCTTGCTCTTAGTGCCTAGGGTATCCAGTTGCACTTCACGGATGAGGCCCAACAAGGCCTAACTGTACTTCCAAGTTAACTAGTGTTCCTATGTAAAGGGGACTTGCCCAACATTTTGGAACTGGACCGCCCTTTTGGGAGGGATTAGTCTGATATGCACGTGGAAATTTCTTCTCTGTAATGGCACTAGAGAGCTAAAACACGATGCTGCTGAGCAGTGGCTATCCATAGAACAGGCTATTGTGATTTATGTTTGTCCTCAGAGCCTCTCTAATTTTTGTCCAGAATTAAAATTTGGTAAGCATCCTGCATTAAAAGGATAGTAATAGTTTGTTTTAACAAATGCCAATATTGTAGATATTAAAAATAGAAATATAATAATGTACCTTCCGTCTCTCAAACCTTTATTGTTTGAGAGATCGAAGCATCTAAAGTTCCCCCCTCACGCCCCTTTCATAGACGTCAGCTCTCTATGGGACAGAAGCAGATCCCAGTCATTCCAATGAAGTATTTAATTCTACATAGCACTATCTGAAGAGCCAACAGCCGGTCAAATGACCGGGATCTGCTTCTGTCCCATAGAGCGCTGACGTCTATGAAAGTGGCGGGAGGAGGGAACTTTAAATGCTTCGATCTCTCAAACTATGAAAGTTTGAGAGATGGGAGGTACATTATTGTATTTCTATTTTTAATATCTACAATACTGGCATTTGTTAAAACAAACGATTATTATCCCTTTAAAATGGCAATTTGCTCACATTAATTGTATAGACTTAACTCTTTGAGTGCCAGAGAGATATCCAATGCATGGTAACTTTCTGACAATAAATGGGCTCCTGGACTCTCTTATTACCATATCAATCTTGATGGGTATTTTGGAAGTGATAGTGCCTTTTGTGTTTAAAAGGGCTGAGATAAGATCAGAGCCTTTTCTTAATACAAAAACGGTGTATACTAATCTCAATAAATTAATTACATTAGCTCTTGGCTCTCGTTTCAAAAAGCACAAACAAAATAATCCAACTATTGTCTATATAGGACAGTCTACAAATACTAAAAATATACATGTTTACGATTGGAATTTAGTGATCTAACATAAAATTATTCATTTCAACAGATGCTAGCTGGAAATAGAATATTTATAATTATATATCCTGATCTAATTGTGTTTCTCTAAAGTAGAGATCTGGGGAGAGATTCACTAAGTGGTGATAATGAGGTGATAAAGTGGTGATTAAGTGGAGATAACTTCTCCTGTTTATCACTTTTCCAATTCTTATGTTGTTCTATGGAGCCTATGTACTAAGATTTCTTCAGCTCTGGAGATCTTAGTGAATAGGCTCCATAGAATAACATAGGAACTGGAGAAGTGCTAATTTGGAGAAGTCATCACCACTGTATCACCGCTTTGTCACAACTTAGTGAATCTCCCTCCTGGTCACCTTAGTGTAGAGCAGGGGTATCAATTTTTTTCTTAAAGGGCCACAATGAGAAAATAATTAACTGAGGACCAGATAATATTAGAAAAAGTTGGCACTATATAAATAAAGAATAACAGACCTAACTAATGACATGCACAAAAATATTTTATACAAAGATATGCAGTACGTAGCTAGGATAATGTTGCCTTACATTTTGCGTCACTGCTAAAGATCAGTTAACGGTTGTTATGTCTCAGGGTCACAGATGGCCACAAGACCGTAGTTTGGACTTCCCTGGTGCAGAGTGAGGCCCACCAATATAAAACTTGCTGGACAGCACTGTTATGTTAGTGGAACAAATAAATACCAAACCAATGCTCTAATTATAAGGCGTGGTGCTGTGCTAGTGTCCTAGTAATTCCAGATGTTTCAGTTCTTCAAGTTGTAGTGGGTGGAGTGTAAGTACTAATTGTAAATTGAACAAACCTTCCCTTTAACTGGGGACACTTATGAAAAACACATACTACAGGGTTGCTAAAATCTGGAATATTGCTGTTTCATGTGTCAGTTGAAAAGGAGGACTAGTTGGCTTACAATGCCATGCTAGTTGTTTCTGGTAGACTAAAATCTGATCCTGAGGAACAGTGGGACCTATGCAGAAAGCACACTGTGCAAATCTGGAGATTTAAAGTTATTGCAGCTCAAACTTGAATTCTTTTAAGTGTAATATCTCAATGTCCTGAAATTTTATGTTGATGCTGTTGCTACAATATATATATATATATATAATATATATATATATATATATATATATATAATTCTATAGGATGATGTAGCAACAGTACCACTGTAATATTTCAGGCCATTGAGATATTGCACCTAAAGAATTCAAAATAAAATCTAGTATATATAATATATATATGTGTGTGTGTGTGTGTGTGTGTGTGTTACTATCTCTTTAATTTAAATTAAAATCCATGAAAATTACCTTTTTTGAGTCTGCATGTTGGGGGATGTGTGAAAGGAAAGGAGGTAGCTAGCTTTAGTTTCATAATGAATTACATTTTAAAGACACATACATTCACTGTGCCATACCTATGCATACAGACACATTCCCACAAGACACAAATACACATACTTGCTCCCATCTCACCACACACTACAGCTCTATCACTCTGCAACAGGGATATGGCTAATTGGTACAGCAAGCTAGAGCCCACTCTTCATTATCCAGCATTGCTGCTTACTGCTCTATTTGGCAAGTCACCTCTGGAAAGTTTCCTGTTCTAATGGGCAAAAGCAGGCTGTGAGTACAAGCATAAGTTTTATTAATGCCTTGCGTGCTATCTACTTCTTGGGAGACATCATTCCTTTTAGGTGCAGAGTGAGGCTGATATTTCCCAAAATTTCAAGCACACTCTTGGCCAATTACTGTGTTCAGCTGGGGGTTCAGAGATGAAGTATGGTATGAATGTAGTCCTGAATTGGAGGCTCAATCGCATCAAGCGAAAGTCGCCGCTCACCAGGGCTAAGTAATTCACACAATCAGAGAAGGGGAGGTTATCAATCTTCACTCCCCGCACCATGCACCTAGGGAAACAAACCCATACGTCCCAAAGTATCCTCACCTGAAAGATGAGGATTTCCTTTTTTATGTGAGGGTCTGTCACCCAATATGTGTTGCACAAGAACTGGGCACTAGCCGCCCTTTTGGGGAGCTGCAGGGGCAGAGCACCACTTACTGGATTTTCAGTTCTGGGATTCATGTAGTCTCACACCGGAGTCTCTGGCCTCAAATTTTTTCATCTCTAGGCATGTGTGGAGATGACAAGGTATGGCGTCTCCCACTAGCACCACCACAAATAAATATTGTGGTGTTTGACAGGGACAATAAAGATTTCCAATCACACACTCCCAGAGTCCAGAGGGACAAGAATACTCTTAATTAAAAGAGGCGTTTCCCCTTGTTCAAATTAGGGCACACATACTTCCATTTTCAAGCCCTTTGACAACAGGCGTGACATATAATAAAAAAAAAAAAAAAAAAAAAAAAAATCAGCCCAGAACCATATTGATGGCGTTTTTTTTTTTGTTTTTGTTTTTTTTTAATCCTGGCATCCCCTAGCATGTCTGTCCATATCAGTGGATGTATTGCTTTTCACTGGAGGGCATACGCTCCTGAATACACTACAAAATGTTATGGTTTTCAAAGATTATAGTATCTTTGACATGGTGGAAATGTAATATAAAATACAAATTTAATATTTATGGTGCCAAAATCTGGAAATATTTATGCACACTAGTCTATGGTTATAAATCATTTGAAGCAGCCATTAGTGTAGTTTATAAAATTGTGTAAATTTTCTTTGTACCTTATTATGACCATTATAGGTCAGGCATGTCATTTGAAAAAAGAATACCGTAATAAATTTTGATAAGCGTGATTTGGTGCTTTCCCAAAGAGTTTGTATCTGAAAAATACATTAGGGAATTCCATTCTCGTCAAAAATTTTATTACATTTGAAGTGGTGGAAATAAATGAAAAAGCAAACAAGCAAACACAAAAACAAAAAAAAACCCTATGTCGCCAGCTTCTGAAAACATCTGCACTCCCCAGCCTATAGTTACCAACTCCCTAATACTGCTGCACACACCTGGAATTCCTTCTGTAGGAGCATCAGACTTATAATACCTCAAATGCAGAAGGTATTTTGGAGTCATGCATACTAAAACATAACTTTTATTGTTCATATAAAAAATGATATGGCACTTTCATCAGGGACTCATACTTAAAGAACCCTATTTAAATAACCCTCTCGTTAATCTTGGCACCAAGTTAGTGCTTACTTGGTTGCCATAACAACCCCCCAAAATCAGTCAGCAATCAAGTTCAACCCAATGTACAATTTCACCAAATTAAAATGTGTTAAAATCAAAGCATATTAAATATAACCGATGAGTCTAAATTGTGCATTCAATCATTTGGGGGTTAGTGTCCCCAGCTTGTAAATCCAAAACATTTCTCATTTGGAATGATCTGTCACACCCCTCAGTGCCTATTTGACCACATCAAAGTGGCAACATATAAGATCATTAACCCTAAGTTGTTTCTCTATGAAATGTCTCGTTACTGGGGACTGTTTCAAATCCTTCTCCCCAAGTTTTCCATTTAGACCCCTTGTAATAGAAAACCTGTGTTCTTTCAGTCTTTCCTTGAACGGTCTGCTTGCTTTGCCTGCATAACATAAATTGCACAGGCAGATTAAAAGGTATATCCCGACCCAAATTATGAAGTACAAGTTATTTTTTCCTGTTTGTATCTAACAATATTTGATGGTGGTACAGTACTAGTATTGCCAGCCTAGGGCCTGAAAGTCAAGAGATCAATCATTAGATACAATGGGTTGTGTTCTTTGCAAAATGGTATGACTTGTCTCTTCATGTTTTTGTTTTAGTCATTTTAGTGCTGGCATGTTCTATTTAAATCATGGAAGAAACCAGTTTGTTGTAGAAGCAGATTTGTGCTCCTGCCAAAACCATTGAAGTGTCATTTTACTCAAGAGAAGTCTAGCTACCTAACATGATATGAAATTCCACAGTCTTAAAACATTTTAGTTTCTTTGTAGTGAAAAACAAAAACAACAATTTTTTTTAGCTATATTGCCACTTTCTGGAGATTTCACAGCAGATCGGTTTTGAGATAGAAACACAAATGATCCCTATTTGAAATTGCAATTATGTGCACTTTTTTGTACTTTTATGTACTGAAATTTGATTTCATGTGATATCAGTCAGAGTAAAGCTTATTTCAGACTTGCTCTCTGTTTGTCTTTGGACTAAGAGGAAGTTTGAAATTAGCTGTCCTCCTCAGGTCTCAGCTGCAAGTAACACACACACACACACACACACACACACACACGAGAGATAAAGAGGTGGTAAAGTAGAGATGGCTTCTCCAATGATATAATTTCTCCAGTTCCTATGTAATTCTATAGAAACTATGCACTATGATCTCGAAAGTTGGAGAAATCTAAGTGCATTGGCTCCATATTATAAATAACATTGGAAATGGAGAAGTGATATAACTGGCGACATCTCCACTTTAGCACTCTTTATTACATCTCTCCCATGGAGACTCACCGCTGACATTCACATACACACCCTAAACTTCTGAGTTCACTATTGAAATGCTGCCCTCTAGTTGGCAAACATCAAAAGGAGGAGATCATCAAAAGTGGCAGATTCTAAAGAAATCTTTAATCTTCAGAGACTGGAAGCCAGGTAACAGCGCAGACATCTTGTCTACATGCCTGCACTGTCAGTCCCGGTCTCTGTAAGAAACATTGAAGTGTGCCACTCGGTATCCAGAAGGGACTGACGGAGCAGGCGCACAGACTGCACTAACCTAACCGTCAGTCTCCGAAGATTAAAGATTTCTTTAGAATCTGCCACTTTTGATGATCTCGCCCTTTTGATGTTTGCCAAATAGAGGGCAGCATTTCAGTACATGTACTATCAAGCTAGTCGCCATATGTTTAATGATTGAAGGGCGACTTATTAATATTTGAAAGTTCCGCTTTAAGCATCACTGTCTCTTTAATCATGAAATGTTGGTGATGTTTGATATAATTTGAGGTTGCTGTACTAGGACAGGTGAGCAAACTTTGACTTTCCAATTGTTGAAGACTAAAACCAAACAGCTGGTTGGGGATGATGGGAGTTGTAGTTTCCAACAGCTTGAAAGGCAAAGGATGCCTACCTCTGTATTAATAAGAAGTGGCACCATAAGGGACAAATAAAAAAAAAATGCCATTAACTTTAACCAGTTAAATGCTAGAAACCCTTCATTGCATTGCTTTACAAAGCATTGGACATGTTGCTATCAATCAAGGGGTTCAAAGCTATAAGTGGAAGTTTGGGGAGTTTGTCTTTGTTCCCTATGGTGCAGTTAGTGGGTTTCAGATTGACTTCAATTTTGTTTAGTAGAACAGCTTCCTCCTAACCTGCTTCAGGAGTCAGAATGTCCTTTGTGAAAGTAGCTTTCCCCAGGCAGGTTCTGCAGACATCTGGTCTCTCTGAGAGGGCAACTATGTCTCAGAAATAAGTTCCTCTTAATTTGGTTAACACATTGATTTACCTAGGTAGGTGTCCTTAAAGGGATAGTAATGTTTCAAAATAAATGCAGCACTGATTATTCTTTATAGTTTTTGGGCCATGTAGACCATTATCATTCTCTACGATCTTTATTTCTAGAGTAACTGGATCATAATGTGTCCCCCACCAGCCGCTTTTACCTATGTAAAGCTGCACAGCAAGACCCTCCGTATGGATCACAGCAAGGGACAAACTTCTGTTAGCATAAGGAAAATCCTGCCCTCCTCCTTCAAGTGGGGCAGGGTTTTTCTTATGCTCACAGCCAGAAGATGGTCCGAGCTGTCAGGTCAAGCGACCAGATTCCACATCTGAGTGGAGGCAGCTTACAACAGGTAAAAGGGGCTGGAGGGGGACACTTCAGAAATAAAGTATTCTGGAACGAAACATCGTAGAGAATGAGAATACCGCTCTACATGACTCAAAAACGATAAAGAATAATTGGAGCTGCTTTTATTTTGAAACATTACTATCCCTTTAATATAGCAGTCATGTATATCTACATTGCTATGTACAGGAAACTGAAGATATAATCTGCCTTGAAGTCTGCATCTAAGTCTCACCTCCTCACAGCAAACCGTAGGCTGCAATAAGCCTGAATGACTCATAAGCAAACCTAGTTGCTATCAGACTGAAACAGATTGAAACTGAAACAAATAGCAGTGGACTAAAATGGATCAATTGGCTGCTATTTGAGGGACACCTACCAAGATGTCTTTCTGATACACAAATTCAGAGAAACTTGTTCTTAGGGAATAGTTCCCCTTTAAAGGGACAGTAATGTCCTATAAAAAAATGTTTAGATTTAGGTAGATATTGAAAAAATAAACTATTTGCAACAAACCCTATTTCTCAAACCGCTACAGCTTGAGAGATATAGAGATTCAACGTTTCCCCCTCCCTCCCCTTCTCCTGATGTCAGCTGTAAAGCTGACAGAAGGAGAATAGAGTCGTACGATTCGAGTAGGCTCTGCAGCAGAGCCGAAACTGAGGTACTTAAAAATAATGAATTCATTGGGACTGTCTACAAAGTATGCCTGGTTTGCAAGCACACTTTGTAGACCTTTCCAATAAATGAATTATTTTTAAGTACCGTGATTTCGGCTCTGCTGCAGAGCCTCCTGCTGGTCCCCGGACTTGGATCTCCTGCTGTCAGCTAGATGCTGATGTCAGGAGAAAGGGAGGGAGGGGGGAACTTTGAATCCCTATATGTCTCAAACCGTAGCGGTTTGAGATAGAGGGTTTGTTGCAAATAGTTTATTTTTTCAATATCTACCTAAATCTAAATATTTTGGGGGGGGCATTACTGACCCTTTAATGTAGTATAGAGGTGAACATTTCCTTTTAGTACTTTCTCTGCTACAGAGATTTAAGCCCGTTTTGTTGAGGGGAAAAAAAGCAAAGATTATTGCATTATACTGGTTACATACTCTTACTGCAAAAGTGGATGTAAACCAGGGATAAGCAAGCTATGGCTATTGCTGGACTACAACTTCAGTACACCAATGGCTAGTCCAACAAAGGTTGGATTAAACTGAGCAATCCTCATTCAGTATCACAATACAAACAGTGAGTAGTGATGAAACTATATAAAAAGCTTACTATTGTACTATCAACAATTTCATAATTACACCTTTATTTTACAGATTATTTTCTCTTTATGGATATTTATTTGTTGTCCTGATGTCATCCATAGGTTGTTTCTTTTCTCACCTTCATCTGTTACTTGGCATCGACTGCCGTGGCTATCATGACCGTGCCGCTCATAGAATTCCTCTGGGCTCTTTTCACATTTTACGCTTATTCAGTAAAATTTAATGAGCAGCTGAAGGGAATCTTGTGGCCTCTGTTGGTAAGTACCGCCGTCATGTGGGATTGTCTACATAGTTCAGCCATTACCAACAGACACTGGTGCACATATATAAAGACAAGATGGCACAATTCTAGGGCACGTCAGCTGGACATTATCCCCTTGGATGCTAGAGAGGTCTGCTGTGCATTACTTTGCAATGTGTTGGAGACCTGTCTAGAATCTAAGTGGTTCCAATTTTCATAAGAATCAACACAAAATGTTATTTTGGTTTAGTGTGTTTAGTCCAAGAATTGCTCCTCTCTTGTCATAATACAAATGTCCCATTGAGCCTTATGTATAAAATCAAAGAGGAGCAATCCTGGAGCTAATCAGCTGCACGGTAGAGGGCAAGCACACATTTCCCAACATTACTTTTGACTAAAATTGAGATTTTTAACCTCATGAATGCTAGAGAGGTCTCCAGAGACAGTCACTAGCATTCAAGCTGTTAAAAGGCCCATGTAAATCAATGGTAATTTGTATTTGTCCCATATGATGCAGTCAGTGCTGATTCCATTGTCATTGGTATGAAATACAGGAAGCCATCTCCTGTCCTCATGCGCTACCCCAGCAGTGCATGGTTTGCAGATCTCTATGGTTCAATACAGGTGGATCAGTTCGTGCCCCCAGCCACCTTAATTGATTCAACTGTGGTCAAGCAGAGATATCATGAAAACACACAATGTTGGTAACACCTGAGGACTGGGGCTGGCTACCTTAATAGAAAACATGAAGGAATTACATATGAGCCAGCTGTTATGGATCGCCTAAATGATGACTGTTATTTTATTACTTTTTAGGACAGTTGTAAAACGGCTATTGTCTCTTGTTCAAGAATGTTCAACCTGAGGCCCTCCAGTTGTCGAGGACTACAATTTCTTTCATCCCTGGCCAAACAGCTGGAGTGCCTCAGGTTACCCAACCCTGCTGTATCAACATTTCTGCTTCTTCACTCATAAGGAAGCAGAAGTGTCCATTTATAGATGGATTAGTCACAGCTCAGTGGGTCTGCTGTGTAGGGTTTGGCAGGAGGTTACTACCAGTAAAGGAAAGGCAAGACTGATGGCAAGTTTATTAGTCTTCTTCTAACCAGTATGTTGACCTCATAGATCAGGCTTGTCAAACTGAGTCTAGGGCCATTAACTCAACATTTCCCTCTTAAGAGGGCCACAATATCCACTGCTTATCCGCATTCCCTTGTGGAAAGTTTGCAGGCACTGGGCAAATATCAGTAGAGTGATGTATAAAATTGTAGTAAAAAAACCTGCAAAAAAAATGTGCCTTGAGTTGAGCAATGTGAATGTATAAATGTATTTTGGCCTCTTTGACATTAGTTGTATTGTGCCAAATGTTGGACCATTTTAAGGTGGCATATAATTTTGGTGCAAGTTTTCTATAATTTATGGCTCAGTTTGTACCTTTTTTATACACCTCCTCTTGCTCTTTGATGCAGATGAGTCAAAGGTTGTTATATATTGCGCAGATTTCAATTGTACCAGTTTATAAGCGAACACTGTCCTGCTGCCATCTTTATATATACATACATACACACACACACACACACACACACACACACACACACACACACTTATAAAACTGGAGCAATTCTGCGGCAGAAATACTGCTCAACATTGGAAAAATAAAAACATATTAATTTCAAATAGGGTTTTTATCCTCTTGCGTGCCCGATTTTAAGGCTTCATAACTTCAATAGCAGGTTACTAAATTAAAAAATAAATAAATAAAAAAATGCTAATCTCATTGTGCTAAGTAAAGCCTATGGACAGAAGTTTTTGTAATGTGAATGTTCCCCTTTAACAATTTCACCAGAGGTTTTTAATCTAATCATTTGTTCCTTGTGCATAAAAGAGACAGAGTAATTATGGGACAAACCAATGGCACCACCGGGGAGAAATAAATATTTGTATTGATTTTTTAATAGGATTTATAACCCTTAAAATGACAGAGGTCTCCCAATTCATTGCAAGGCAATTCATTGGAGGCCTAGCACTCCAGGGGTTAAAAGCACCATTTAAATCTGTGAGAGTTTTGGGAATATGGTGCAGTTGGCTTGCCCCTGAATTCTTCCACTTTGTTCATAAGGCTCTTTGAGATTCAGAGCCGTATTTTGCACACTAAAGCGGATCAATTCTGGTGCACACCAACTACACCATGGGGGGGGGCACAAAAATTCCCAAAATTCTTATTGACTTAAATGGAGCCTTTATCCCACTTTAATGCTAGAAAGGCCTCCAGAGCACATCGCTAAGAAAAGCACTTGAGACCTCTAGCATTCAAGGGGTTAAATCCCCATTTAAATCAAGTGTAATTTTTATATTTTTGCTATGGGGCAGTGAGGTTGCCCCAGAATGGCTCCGGTGCTTGGCACATCTGCCTCATTGAGTTTTCCTCCTTCACAGTAACACACAGGGGAGAAGGACATCTAAAGTCCTGTAGACTAGGTGGGCCCTGTGACATTCCCATCTGTCATTCTGTATTTACATTAAACATTTTTGTTGTAGTGATCCTCTTAAAGCACAAAAGTTCCCAAGAAGCCTTTAAAAGAATAAATATTTATATTAGAATATATTACATTTTGGCCAGTGTAAAACATGCTCCCACTGTTTATCCCTTTGAGTGCCAGACGAACCCCTCTGGCACCTCAAAGGGTTAAACTTTATAATAAATAAATCTGCCACATTTAGCATGTAGACAGGGCTCCTGTTTCGTGTAAAAGGCATTAGTAAATTGATCCAGGCAGTGCACCCTTTAAAGTGGAACTGTAACAAATTGGAGATTATAAAAGTCTTCAGAAGGCACTATCATTTTGTTAGCCAGGTTTTATCTCAGACAACAGTTTGAGATATTTGCTTTATGTATTTGTCAGTTTATGATCTAGTACTTCCTGGTAGGGGGCAGTGTGGCAAAATATATGATAAAATATTGTTTTAAATAGAAAACGGCCAGTATAAGCGATTTTGAAAGCTCTTTCAAAATCACATATTAGTGACAGTTCCAGTTTAAGTAAGAATATCTATATATGTTCAGGGCACCATTTCAAAACTAATGTTCCTTTGTACTCCTGATAGGATTTTATTCGCTGTGTGACTGCTGCCATCATTTACTTTGTGGTATCTCTTGTGGCTGTATCAAAATACACATGTGGAGCATCAAAAGCTGCAGCGGTGAGTTCCGGATAAATCCGATTGCTAGGTAACTTTTTGATGTCAGGAATATGTGTGCTTCTTTACTGCTCTGCACATAGGTACCTCATTGTTTAGAGGCCGATGTACTAAGAAAGTGGTGTAATTCTGGGGTAAACTAATAGCATCATAGAGGAAAAAAATAAAAGTCCAATTTTAAATGGAGCTTTTAATCCCTTGTATGCTAGAGGGGCCATTTCTAGCATTCATGGGGTTAAAATCCCAATGTAAATCAATAGAAATTTTGGGGAATTTTTATTCTCTCTCTCTGGTGCAGTTGAATTGCTCCACTATTCTTTAGTACATCCGCCAATTTATAAAGTACAGCAGGCAGAGCCTATGTGGGCCCTCAGAAGAACCTCCAGTGATCGTGGGACGCTGCAAGGTTTCAGAAGTGTCTCTCAGGCAGGCTGACACATGCAGACGTAATTGTACTCCATCTAACTAACTCTGTAGGTTAGATGGAGTTGGGCCCATTCTTGATACCTTACAGTGGCACCTCACATCTGAAAGCTGTCTGCAGCCACAAGACTGCAGCTGACTGGGTAACTGCTGGTTGTTGGACCATTGTTGGTACATTCAAGGCTAAGCATGGGAAACTAGAGGCATAGAGCTGTTTAATTCTGCATTTCCCATCATCTCCAGCCAGCGGGTTCCTGAGAATGATAGGATTGTAGAAAATGGTTGCAGGGGCTCAGGTTGCCTACCTTTCTTTAGGCACTGTTATGCCCAGGAGGGCATTTTGAGGCCGTCATACCTCTCTCCATTTGCTTGACTGCTTTTGTGTTGAAATATGTACATACACAAAAGCACATTATCCCTCACTATCCATCTGATACAGACAGATTACACTGTCCCTGATGAAGTGGTCATTTATTTGAACAAGTGGGATGTACCTAATATACTGGCCATTGTATATGTACAGACAACTCAGTGTAAATTCATTCAGTCTCTTTAACATAACATAATTGGGGGGGGGGGGAAGACATGCATCCATCAAGTCCAACCTTTGAAGTATCACTCTTGTTTTTAAGTATCTACAGCATCTTTTTGTCTTCTCTACTTTTCAGGTACTTGGATTCATTGCAACTATTGTGTTTGCAATAGATTTCTACCTGATCTTCAATGACTTGACAGCGTTTCTCAAGAAAGGAGATTCGCCAGAAGATCCAGAAACACAGAAGTCCGAAGGTATGCATCCTCTGTAGTTTTCTGAGGAGGTGGTAATTGAGACATTACCAAGGAGTTCCCCTCATCTCTTTAATACCAGAGTTATGAAATATGCATAATGTAGGGCTGCAAAAGAAAAAAAAAAACACACAACAAACAACATTGCAGCCCTAAATCAGGAATGGGCAACATTTGGCTTTCTAGCAGTTAAAAAATACAAACTCACTTCATCCATTGATTTGTAGTCTAGTAACAGCTTCTGAAGGAATGCAGGTAGCCCACCTCTGCTTTAGGACTGTAGTGGTTCCTAAGCAATCTTACAGTATGCCTCTTATATAATAATCTGCTAGTAAAGAGATGTGTCAGCCATAGACACAAGAGAGGCACGTATCTAGGGCACACCAGCATTTCATGTTCTCATGATATCCCTGCTTGCTCACACGCGGCTAATCAGTGACTCAGTCAATCTAATTAATCTACCTTTACTTAATTAGGTATATGCTTAAAACCTGATCTGTTGGTGTGCCCCAAGGTCTGGAGTTGACAATCTCTGAGCTATGGTTTTGAGAACTGACCCATAGAAAGAATGGGTGTTCTTGATGCCTGCTTCTAATTTACTGTATCTTGATAGAGGCGACTGGACCATCTCCAACCCTCATCCTCTTCTTAAAGCACTGATTCCACAATTCCAGTTCATCTAGGGTTAAAAACCACAGTAAGGATGTGCTGTAGTACTTTCCTACTTTGGGTTAAGAAAAGGAAGTATGTTTATAAGAAATTAACTGTACTTTTTAAAGTTAAATGAACTGAAATTGGTTTTGTGTGTGCCTGTTTACCATTTTCCCTCCCCTTCTTGGAAAGGAAGTGTAAAATAGAAATCATCTGTCAGTGTTCAGATGAAATCATCTACAGCTGTTAAAGAGCACTGTGAGTATGTGCAGTAGTACTCCTTGGAAAAAAAGTAAAAATGATAACGTAAGTGCCCAATTTCATTTATCTAGGATAAAATGGAATAGTAAGTATGTGCAGTAGGAAGTCTATTTAAAGGATTTATTTTTTTTGTTAGAACTGGGGAAAAAAAAAAAAAAAAAAAAGTGGGAGTGTCTTACCAATAAATCAATGGGTAAAATTCCTCTCCACCATGAGGCAGGCACTTAAAGTTAATACTCAAAATATCTCAAGAACTCAACTCCTTCTTCTCTTTAGATTTAGTTAGTCCTAGGCTCGACCCATTAGCCAGTTTTCATCTAGCAAAGCATAAAGGATAAGAAACCAGAACAAAGAATAAAAGGCAGGACACCTCAGCTCTTGCAGCCTATGAGTTTCCTTTGGGTGGGATGACCTGTGTCCCACCACTGGATTTAAAGAAAAGTTCAGTATTTAATTGGTAAGTATACAAAAAAATGTGGTCCAGTGGACATAGAAAGACATCCCAAAATTACAGGGTGGGAAAGAAACCTTATGAAACTGAATAGTACATCTTTGAATTGCAAAACTTGCTGTCAGATTAGCTTCTGCCAAAGACCAAATATTTAACTTGACAGAAGTATGTAAAAGCATGTAGCTGCCTACCAGTACTGCAGACACATAGAAGGCCCAGAACATTCTGAAACTGCCACTTTTTTCTGTGTGCTCTAAGTCTTAAAGAAACTCGCTTCAGCAGGTTCATAGGCCAGGACAGTAAATTCACAAAGAAAAAAATAGGCTTCATTCTGCTCGTGAGAGAACAGTCAGGAATGGAAGAGAGAAACAAACATCAGAAAGAATTGGCTGCATAGAAGTCATATTTTAGGCCACTTACTACACTGAAGAAACTTAGTAGTCTCCTACAATTATTTTGTCATCATGATGGAATATGTAAGAAGATTGACCAGAAATACATTGGTTTGGAAATTGCCACCAGAGAATGCTGAACAAGCCAGATGCTTGAGAGATGGGGAAGAGACTGGTTCAAACTGTTAGCTCTTAACCTTTTTAGGATAAAAAAAAATCTGAAGTACAAAAAAAATGTACAGTTTCCAGTTTCTGATAGATTGTAGCTGAAAATCAATTACATGGCTTTGAGCATGGTCTGCATGACCTCACCAGAGAACTTCTTTCATCTCTGGAGTGAAGTTTTATTTCTACACCAGTAAAGCTACATTATACAGTACTGGATGACACATAGGACTTTGTCCAGACACTTAATATTCTACTTTGAACAGCATCGCTAGTGAATGACACCAGGCTCTTCTTTCATATTTTAGTCCTATGAGGATGATACAAAACACTTGTCTTGTTATCTTAACAGGAACTCTGGGGATTGACTGGTTATCACCACCAGTGGTGGAAGCAAGAATGATAAATGTTTGTCCAAGGGTTTACCATGCCGTCCACTGCCACAGCCTGCAGATTGTGCATCTTTTGGATAGAAAATCCAAAAGATAGTGTTAACTCTGTATGCTAATAGAGACCACACAGAATCTCTTGTTGTAACAACTCCCCGGGATCTAATCTTTCTGCTGAGACAAACTGCTACCAATTTTCCCTCATTTGAAGTAAATGGATGACATGGCTTCTGTCCAGTGATTTTTGTCTCAAAATCTGTCTTACTCTTCACCTTTCATGACCGTTCACAGAAGGGAGTGCTGTCACGTTGACGGATGTAACTGTAATTGGAAAGTACTGCAAGTGTGGTGATCCTAGAGAATTCCTCACAGTTCGAATACATTGACCAGCCATAACTACCTGCCATTATGGAATTATGAAATATAGGCCTGTCCCAAGATTTTCTGGTAAACACTACCAGTGTAATGGCAATTAGTTGTAGCATAAAATTTAATTCGGCCAAAAAAAGGCAACGATTCAGCATGTTCCCTTCTGCTGGATAATCAGCTGTATAAATCTCATTTGAAACTAGTCAAATGGTACCACCTCGGTT
This sequence comes from Rhinophrynus dorsalis, assembly GCA_037306005.1. Taxonomy (NCBI): domain Eukaryota; kingdom Metazoa; phylum Chordata; class Amphibia; order Anura; family Rhinophrynidae; genus Rhinophrynus; species Rhinophrynus dorsalis. The sequence goes on from CM074722.1 coordinate 363,004,224, forward strand.
TTGGAAACCATGGTGCCCACACATTTGATACAGTTCCAGATCATAGGTTTCTTTTAACGAGCAAGGGTGCTCGATTTGCAAAGGCGTCCTGAGACCTTGACTGGTGGACGAAGACCTTCTAAAAAGAAGTGCGAACTCAAGTTCCAATAAAAGTCAACCTGTGACTGGGTATATTATTGGATTCCTCCCGATTGTTGATCCAATCACAATTTTTATGGAAATGGACTATGCGAGCTATGCTGGCTTTTACCCAAAAGCTGGCCAGATAAGATGTCATTATGAGCAGTCTCTAGCAAGCAAAAATTGCAAAAGGAGTCACAACCATTGGAAATACCCTTGGGACTGAAGCCAGTAAGACTGGTAGAGCTTCAAGTTGGTCTGGCTGGGTCTGAAAGGTGACAGATACCAGTGGTTATCTGGCCAGATAGGGTTGCGCAAGTAGGCTGCATTGTCCAGAATATAGGTTGCCCTCCAATTCTTATGCAGCTATCAAAGAACTGAAGGATTCAATCTTGACTTTAGAGTCTTAAGAAGGTTGTTTAGCATATGCAGAACTTCAGCTGGATTCTGGAGAAAACATCAGAGAGAGAAATTCGCTGGTGCGACTGTGAATAAACTGATGGATTCCCTCTTGAAAGCTGAAATTTTTATAAATGTGTTTACTATTATGGAAACAGCAACAGTAGAAAGATAAAGGAGAGGATCAACAGCTGAAGTGTGCCTGGAAAAAATTAAAAAATAAGGCAGTTACTTCAACAAGCAACATGTTAAGGTTATGGCTGTGTAGAAGAGCAATTATTACCTACCATGGTATATAGAGGAAGTAATATACCCCTCCCCGCCAAACACATTGTCACATCACACCAAGCCAACCAAAACTGAATGCTGATATAGAAATTATAATATAGACTGGAAAGACAAGTCTGTTTCCCAGACTGGTAACCATACAAATCTGAGTATAACTAACAAGGTATCCCAAACCATTTGACTCTATTCAAATTACCACAATCACGTCTTCACCATATTGTGTGTTTGTTGCAGTGAGGAGAAGAGGCCAAGCAACTCTTCCATGCAGGATGTTTCTTGAATGGCTGGAGCATGTTAGTTTCAATCAAAGCACAAAAATGTGCCATTCCCATAAACAAAAGGCAGTCAAGGACTGTGCATCACTGAGAGATAGAACAGCAGTAGGGGTATAAAACAGTGGGACAATCTGTGAAAATCAGAATTGCAAGAATAGTACCACATGGTAGATACAGATGTAGAAACTGATAGTGCTGTTTGAAGGAATTAGCATGCCTGAAAAGACACAGTGTCAAATATATTGTAAAACTAACAGATGTTTCACATGGGAGAATAAATTCCACATACTGCCTAATATGCTAACAGGTAACAATAAAATCAAAGTATTTTGCCAGGAAGGATATATTGAGATTGTCTCTCATTTTCAAGTATGTCCTGGGGTATAAATATTATTACCCAATTTAATGGTACTCATTTAAATGATATAGTAAGATCAGAATGTAAACAGTAGAAAGTAATACTGTCAACTGTGTAATATGGCACCAACAGAACATTATATAAGACTGTAATGTTATACGGAGCACATACATAAAATGGCACATCCAATAAAGTGACATTTGAGAGACAATGGGACCAATAGGAACCCATATAACATCATAATAATGCCATGAGGGAATGTGGTACAGACAGAACACTACATAAACACAATAGTTGTATAACAGTATATGACAGTCTGTCAGAATAATACATATCAGATATTCTTGAGAATACAGTACATATATACACAATAAAACAGTGTAAGAGCCAATACCCAAGTAAGTCTAAGTAACCATACATGAGGAAAAAAAAACACATACGTGTAAGGCAATAATGCCTTTCATGGTAATAGAATACATATGTAAGGTCATTTATTCATACATGACAATAGTACACATATAGGACACAAGAATGAAGAGTGGTTATGTATAAATCAGTGTCATTCATGATATAGTATCTCTGTGGGGATAGGACACAGGTAAAACATGCAACATATAACGTATTACAGTGGTAAAACATGACACATACCAAATAAAGTTGTTGCATGTGAAATATGAGAGAGCTGTATGTGCAAAAGAACACTTATCAACTGAGGAATGTGTATGTGACCCATGTCAGGTATGACTATATAGCCAGAGGTTGCTACTGTATCATCATAGTGGATACCTCAATGAGCAGGAATATAATATTTAGCAGACACCATTGTGAATAAACCTGTTAGTAAAAAATAGCAGCTAAGCAACAATTGGCACAATACAGTTGATCTGGGGAAAAAAAGGAACGGGCTCTTGTGGAACAGGCGTTCCCCCTCAGTGTCCTAAAGATCACAGTCCAAGCATAAGAAAATCCTATAACGCGATTGGTTTCAGTCAGAGAAACTAGTGAAGAATGGTGGAAGTCATAGGAATTCGGCCTACAACCAAGGATTTTGCTAGGATACAGCAGGAGTATCAGGTCCCTGCGGAATCCCAGTACATCAAACTGGTTCCTCCATTTCAGTCTGACCTAGGAATCATGCACCTTGCATGGATAGTGCATGTAAAACAGATAAGCTTTGTCCGAATACTGTGTGGTCAGCCTCAAGAAAAAGAGCAGATTGTATTAAGACATCTACTCCCTCCATTCACTTCAGTAATACCATACTACAGCAGTTCCTCCATATCATTGCAGTGAACTGAGAGTCATGCTCACTTAGTGGATATTGTCCTGTAAATTGAAAAGCCTGGCCAGCCTCAAGAAAAAGAGCAAACAAAATAAAAACAAAAATGTAACCCTTTGAATAGTACTGGTAGCTAGCTTGAGAGCTCCAAGATTTTATGTATAGTTCAAGAATAAGAGCTATAGGTAAAAGATGGTACCGTTTGGCTATGGAAAAAACAGGAAACTTGTAGAGTTTAAAAAAAAAAAAATGGATGCCAAGGGGTAAACTAGGTCTACAGAATGGGAGAACATTGAGTAGCTTGTGATCCTTAAGTGCTTGGGAATTTTACCCACTGTCCATGTGTCCCACATTGAACACAAGAGGAGTGTGTGTGTATTGTGATGTGTTGGACTTTTCCTGCTGAGTAACACAATGGGTCTCCCACAGCTGGGAAATATTTAATTCAAAAGTTACAACAGCTCAATTATTTATTTATTTATTTTACATTAAACTGCAATTTTCTAACATGGTCACAAAATGGTGGTGTTTCCAGTCACTTACTATGGAAAAGTGTAGTCCCTGACAAAGATATACTATGAACAATTAGTACAATTTTGGTGCAGACATAAATATAAACCAGAAGCACTGATGAGGCACAGATAATAAAGAGTGTTCCCATCTCTTACATATGGCTTTAAAGTAAAGTGACCAGATATCACTTTAAATGCAACCTTGCATTGTGCATCCTGTGTTTAAAGGCATATCTGGTCACCTTAAAGTGAATGTGTATAATATATAACCAGAGGCATAACTAGAAGTCACCTGGGCCCTGGTGCAATGCCATGGGCCCCCCTAACCACATTGCCTTATTGGGTATCTTCACATTGCCCCAAACCCTCAGCATTACCCCCAATGTCCTACTCTCCACAATGCCCCCAGCTCTTCACATTGCCCCCAACTCTCCACAGCTTCATCTTCACATTGCCCCCAGTGTCTATCTCCTACCTCCCCGGTGGTCCAGTGGTGTGGCAGGAGAGGTCTGTGCCTCCTTTGGCTCCAAGCTCTTTGCATTACAAGAGTGCGACGAGGGACATCGCTTTTAATAGATGTCATTACCATAGTTGATCAGGCTGAAAAAAAGACGTGTCCATAAAGTCCTGCTCATGCCCTGTTAATCCAGAGGAAGGCATAAAAAAGCCCTTTGAAGCAATTTCCAATTTAGTCCCAAGTGGGTAAAAATAAAATTCCTTCCGGACTCCAAATGACAGGAGCCACCCCTTACGATCGGAGGAAAGGATGTTTCAATTCCTGCAGAGGAAGTGTTTGGTTTTTTTTGTTACATTAAAGGCATATTAACGCTAGAAAATAAATGCAGCTCTGATTAATCCTCATATGTTGTGGGCAATGTAGAGATGTATTAATGCTTGAAAATAAATGCAGCTCTGAATAATCATCATATGTTGTGGGCCATGTAAAGCTGTATTTCAATACTGTCTGAGGTGTAGTTCAACAGTAACTGAATTATAAAATATCCCCCTCCCACCCATTTTACCTGCGTAACACTGCTCTCCAAGCCTGTAAAGAAGGAGTGCAGTGAGGGACAATCTTCAGTGAGCATAAGGAAAAACATGCCCTCATTTTGTTGTGGGGGGGCAGGTTTTTCCTTATGCTCACAGAAAGAAGATTGTCCCTTGCTGCAAGGTTGACCGGATTCCACATCTCAGAGGAGGTGGCGTACAAGAGGTAAAAGGAGCGGGAGTGGGGACTCCTTATTTCAATTACTGTTGAACTTCATCTCTGACAATATTGAAATACAGCTCTACCTGGCCCAAAACATAGGAAGATTAATCGGAGCTGAATTTATTTTCAAGCATTACTATCCCTTTAAGGTCTGTTAAATTATGTCATTCCTTGCCCAAAGATGTGTTAATAACAGATACAGTGTACAGAGATTAGACACATTTCTTTCAAGAGGGAACAAACATACAGCGTTATACTGTGTTTTATTGGGTAAAACAGGAAGTTCTGGTAAACAAACTAATACCCATTTTGGAGTCAGGAACTTATATAATTCTCATTTTCTTGGTTATACTGGGGCAAATGTTGAACTTGAAGGACTAGTCTTTTTTTCAGCCTAATTTAAAAGGATATTAACCCTTTGAGTGCCAGAGGGGTATGCAAAGCAATGCATTGCATACGTCTCTGGCACTCAAAGGGTTAATGTTTCACAAAAACAGCAGCTCCAATTAATCCTCATAGTATTTGACCCATAGCGAGTGTAATTTCAGTACTGTCAGAGTTGTAGTTCAAGAGTAATTGAAACTTGCGGGGGGCATCTGAACCCCTCCTGATGCCCCTGTGACATTGATGCCCCCTATTGAACCCAGTCTTTCACAACAAGCTGGGTGATTGAAACCATCTCTGCTATTCATGAATGAATCAATCACCTGGCTTGTTGTGAAGGACAGGGTTTAATAGGGGAAGTCCTGCTCCAGTCAGCGATTGCTAAACAAGCAGCCGGCTCGAGTAGAAGCAAAGGAAGGAAGTAATAGCCTTCCTGGTCGCCAGATTGATCACCTATAATTCTGAATAGGTGATCAATACCAGGGGGGTAGCAGTATGTGTTGGATTTAGCGGGGGGGGCGGCACAGCATGTCTCAGACAGTGTACATGGGGATCTTTGGCTACCAGTGGTCAAGGGAACATGTCTGGGGGGGGGGGGGCAGCAAGAGGTAGCAACAAATCCCCATAGATGCTGACTGACCCCCAGCCTTGTTCCCTTGTAGTGGACAACATGTATCATATTTGATACAGAGCTCAGAGGATAATTGTGTACTGCTTGATGTACCTCTTTTTTTAACCCTTTGAGTGCCAAAGGGGTAAGCAGTGTACATCCCTATAGCACTCAAAGGGGATAAGGGAGTGCTGCTGTCCATGGTGCCTAAAGCATTCTCTTCATTCCTCTACTGGGGCAGCAGAGAGAATGCTCTTAAACTTCAGAATTGTCCTAGTGTTGGTGATGTGTGAGGGGGGGGCCTCCCTTTAAAATCTACAGCACTTTGACAATCCTGTATATTAACAGAGACCTTCTTCACACCTCCCCTTGCAACCGTACATTTTAGTGAATAGGTGTATTTGTGTGTGTGTCTCCGTGTGTGTGTCCTTTAATGAATCTAGGCCAATGTGTCTCCAGTTCCTCTGACACCAAAGTAATTTAAAAACATGAGCTAGAACAGAGAGATTATCCTTAGCTATTGCTCCCATAATTCTTTGCTTTCATCCTAGTTGTCACTTTGTTGCTTGATCACCCCGAACATATGCCAAGATTTTAAGCAGTAAAGGGGTTATAGAACAGGATTTTTTTCCTTCTTTGCACCCACTGACTTATTACCTTTTACCTTTTCTTAGATGAAGAATTTGATTCCGATTCCGACTGAAATGTAACAGGGCTGAATGGCTAACTGGCTGGAGCTGGCTCCATGTTCTTCAGTGACGCTTCTCCTGAAAATGTTAACACAAATGATCCAACTATTCTGCATATTGGAATGATTATGGCCATGGAAATAGAATATGCACAATATTCAGTAGTGGTGAAGCCACTTTACCCCTGTGATAGAAGATTAAAGCTTCATACATTTACATTAAGGTGAAAGGACCATTAACACTCACCAGGATGCTAATAGCAGTAGCACATGATGAGAGAGACCCCCTACATCACACAAGTCATCTAGATCTTGGGAAGAGTGGCTGTGGATCTTTAAATGATCCTGATACAGGCCCATGGAGACTTGTTCCATGCTTTATGGATGGCACCAAGCAAGATTAAAAATACATGAATGCAGGGTTAGTCCATTATTGGAGACTATATCACCAATCATCACCAACCATCCAACAGCTGACTGGTGACAGTGGTAATTCTAGTCCCCAACAACTAGAAGTCCAACAATTACCTACTCCTGCATTAATCCTGGTTACTAAAGGCCTGAAATGTATTGCTGGAACTCTGAAGTGAAGGATTTTGTTTTTCTTTTTCTAACACCAGTGTGAAAACTATTATGAAATGTTTATCTGTGCCTGTAAATCGTGTAGTTATGTGTTTGTTTTTTGAATAGTTGTAGTATCCTGTTTCTATGCCCTGGATCGCCTTGGGGAAGAACGAGGCATTCTGGGCCTTATTCCTGAAGCTAAAAAGGTGCAGTTCTAGAACAAACCAGCTGTCATTGGAGAATGGTTAAGGGAAATCCCCACTTATTTAAATAGGGCTTTTAACCATTTAAATGGCAGGTCTGTCTTGTAATTGTTCATGTCCCAAGTTAAGACCAGCTGTACCACGTCTGATATTTCACATTGGCTTCTCTGCTAGGTATAATTTGCATGCTTAGAACAGCCGGCTTAGCACAGGAAAGACAGTACTGAGTCCCCAAGGCTTTGTTTAGGCAACTCATCGCTTTTAGTGTGATCTGACATACTGACCAACATACCATGGAAAATTAGCATAAACCAACTGCACCATAGAGGGGAAAAAATCCCAGTGACTTAAAATGGGTTTTAACCTCCTTGAATATTTTGTAAATAAATGCACTGAAGCCTTTCCCCCATGGAAAGACTGATTTACCCCTAGAATTGCACCTCTGCTTCTTTACACCATAAATATAATTTACTGAGGCTTATAATCTGGAAAGGGGGAAGAGAGATTCCTTTAACCATTTGAGTACCAGAGCATTATCCAAAATATTGTGTTGCAATACAGTGGATACATCTATGGCACACAAAGGGTTAAAACTTTTCAGCACAGCCTAGCAAGGGCTTCTTTGACTTCAACAAATGCAAACCAATAGTGCCCTCTTGTGGAAATGTACCTACTTTACATGTGTCCATGAGTTTGTCTATTATTTTTTATTTTTTACAGGTTTTCTGAACTTCTACTTTGTACTGAAACCTAAAATAAAGAGACTCTCAAACTGTGCCTGGGGAAAGCAGTTTAAGGGGGTGAAACTTGCTGTACTGCCCCTGACAACTGGAGGTGAACAGTACAATTACACATTATACAACTTTCAAACAAGTAACTTCTAGGCTAGGTTCAGACAAGTGTATAAATAAAAAAAACAAAAAACAACAACAATAATAATTTCAAGTCAGAATACATCCATGGTGCAGCATGCCTGATCCACACAGCGGCCCTTAGGCCACCAGATCGCTCAGACTAGCAATCTTGTAGGCAACAGTGCCCTTTTGATACGTCGAATAGCTAGCCAACCAATGGGGGAATAAGCCACCTGGTCCAAGAAGACTGACAGGGGATCGCAGACAAGAAAACTGGTGGTTTAACATTGTTGAATTCTGAGAGAGAGAGGTGAGAGATACCATCACATTGCAATGCTTAATGATAGAGGCTAAAAAACATATTGGTGGCTAGTGTAATAAGTGTCACAGTCTGCTTCACCAATATGTATTTAGCCTTAATCATTAAGCGCTGCAATGTGAGTAGCATAACGCCATCTCGTTTCAGTGCTGAATGACAATGCTTCTTAGTCTCCGTTTAATCAGCCTGTGTTTATACTTGTGTCTCCAGTTTGACACTGCTTCACGCTCCAGTTCAAATGCATTGGGTACTGATCATCTGCAACATTTAACCCTTTGAGTGCCAAAGAGGACTGCTGCACATGCTTCTCCACCACATACATACAATGAGGACTGACTGAAAATGTCTGCTCCAAAGGAGGCACAGACCTCTTATTAGAAACACCTCTAGACCATTAGGGATCACAAGGGCACCCCTCCCCCATCCACAAGCAAAGATAGGTAAACATTAGGGATCTCAGGAAAGAGGGGGCCGGGACGTTAGTGTATATGTGTGTGCCTAATATTACCAGTGGACCTGTAGAACAGGCCAAAACTTGCTCATCTCCTCTGTTCCTTTCTCTCAAACTTTAGTTACCCAAGCCCCACTCTCAATTCTTTCTCTCATTGACTGTTTTCCCTCTATGGACCCTCTCCCATCTTTTCCCTATTGCCATACCTGGGAACTTCCAGTTGAGGGCTTCCAGGAGGGGGGTCCTCCGTTCAACAGGGGGTGACAAAAATGACGCTAATCGCATCAAAAAGGGGCAGGGCTTGCCGCGAGAGGGGGGGGGCAGGGCTTAAAGGTGTCACAAAGAAGGCTGGGGACAGAGGAACAGCGGGAGAAAAAGCAGATGTGGAAGAGTTTCAATAGAAACTCCCCACATCCGGAGGAATCAGCCTCTGCCCCGGAGACCCGGTAAAGCTCTGTCAGAACCGGAGTCTCCGGGGCAAATCCGGAGAGTTCCCAGTTATGCCTATTGCTCCCTCTATCACTCGTTCTTTCACACTTCCCTCTTGCCTCTTTCCCCTTTGCCTTTCTTCCCTTATTAAACGCCCCCACCCCCATAACACGCTCCTTTAAGCTCCTTGGTATCACTAGTGTAGTTCCATTTCAATAACAAGCTCTGTGTTAAAAAATGTATCTCCAACCTCTGTGGTATCAATAGTGTATGTGGATACATTTTAATTTTAAGTTCCTTGGTACTATTTGTGCCTATTAACAACTGTGGCATAACATCTGACATAGATTTAATGAACTTCCCTGATTGTCTTTGATCCCGATATGAATAATTTTTGTTGATGCCTCTGTCATAACCTTTATTGTGGTAGTATACGGTCATCACATGAACACTAGGCTTTTATTAAGAAGATATGGATCATTTCACCCAGTGCACCAAGATAATATGTTTAACTCCGAATCCTACATAGGTTCCATTGAATTATAAGGCAAATCTATCACAATCAAGCATATTTCTCCAGTCAAAATACATTGTCTCTTTGCGGCAGGAGATATTTAAATTCTAAGCAAAGTTGTCCCATTTATTTAACCTCTTGAATGCTACAGAGTTACATTTCTGGAGACCTCCCCAGTGTTTAAAGGGGCTACTCAGCTTGTTTGGCTGGAAATGTTTTTACATTATATTGGAGCCATCACAAGACTGCAGTTTTGTGGTTAACCTTTTGAGTTCCAGGGGGGTATCAAACGCATTGCTGTGCACATTGGTGACTGAATTGCAACAATTCCAATGCACAAAATTGGTAACAATGCATCACATGGGACTGTTCACACGGAGATTGCCGCAAACTAACAACTTGCTGCAACGTTTGGTCCAAGTGGTCTATTGCAAGTACATGCAATCTGTATTGATTTTCATGGTATCCTACCAAATATCACAGGTTAACGCAAATACTGTGCAATGCAGAAGCTGCAAAGTTGAATCTAAAGAAAACCATTATGGGTAGAAGAGTGGAGATTTGTACAATTTAAATCACGTTTAAAAATGCATGATAATCCAGTTTTTTTATGATTTCAGCACCTATGAAGCAATTCATTGGATGCACCTCTGCCATTCAAAGGGTTAAAAAGCCATAATCTCCCCCCCCCCCAACAAAGAGTGTCATATGGGCTTTTTTTCTGCAATGAAGAGATCAATGGTTCTCACAGGACAGAGATGACATTACAAAAGTGTTTTTTTGTTTTTGTTTTTTTTTGTTTTTAAATCAAACTGTTAGCAACATCCCCAATTTTATATTGGTATCAAATACTACTGCACCTCGAGTCACTGACTATGGCTCTGTATTATAAGAACAGCATCACCTGATGACAACAGTAGTAATATGCAGCTTAATCTAAATAAAACAGGTACCATGGGAAGGTGACAGCTCCTCCTAGTAGGTTGGAACAGTTCTTCAAAGAAGTTGCAGGGGCAGAGCCTCCCTCTCCTCCTTAGCAGGCTACCCACCCACTACCCTCCAGTTAGATTCGTAACATAAAACCTACTAGGCTAGATAGCGAGAAGAAGAAGAGGAAAACCCCTGTGAGCATGGACCCAATAGGACTCCCAAAGTCCAGCCAGATTTAACAGGTAAGTCTAAAATCCTATTTTCTTTGTCCTCCAATATAGCTTACAGGTACCATGGGGATGTACCAACATCCCAGGGTGGGAAGAAAAGGAAAGGACCAAGTGCCAGTCCCCATGATACCAGAGCTTCCATGGACTATCCAGATAGGGAACAGCCCAAACTAATAGTCAGTGGACACTGGATAACTGTAACACAGCACACTGAACAAGAGCCAACAGAGCTCAAAAGGATAAAGAACTAAAAGGCACAGAAAAGTAAAGTCCTAGACAGGCAAAACTGCTTCCAGGATTTGCCTGCCGAAGCCAGAACATCAACACTGTAGTGTTTGGCAAATGTGTGCACAGAGGACCAAGTGGCCGCCTTGCACAGCTGATCAGCAGAGGCCTGATTCTTGTAGGCCCACGAGTCCCCAATAGACTTAGTGGAATGCACTGTGATGCGAAAGGGAACAGGTTTCTTCCTGAGTTCATAAGCCTAGCAAATGGTAGACTTGATCCAAGGCATAATAGTCACCTTGGATGCCTCCTTACCAGTCCTGGGACCCTCAGGGATGACAAAAAGTGCATCAGTCTGACAGACTCACTCAGTGCAGTGCACACAGAACTTAGGCAGCGCAACACATCCAACACGTGGAGATCCCTCTCCTTGTCAGATTTAGGGTCAGGACAAAAGGAAGGCACAATAATCTCATTGATGTGAAACTCAGACTACCTTAGTAAGAAATTCCTGTAAGGTATGGAGAACAGTCTTATCCTTGTGAAACACCAGGGAAGGCAGCTTGCAGGACAAAGCCTGCAATTCTGTGGACAGAGACCACAGCCAAAAGAAAAGCCATCTTCCATGTCAAAAGACGGAAGGGAATGGTAGTCAAGGACTTAAAAGGAGGCCCCTGCAAAACTACCAAGACAAGGTTAAGGTCCCACTGAGGAGTAGGAGCCTTATAGGCAGGTTAAGCATGAGTGACACCCTGAAAGAAGACCTAGACATCCGGTAAGATGAGAGGGTGCTGAAGTCTGAACTAAGGCCCTTGTTCACACCATCCTGCGAAAAAAAAAAAAGACAGGATAGCTGGAAGATCAAATTCCTGTGAGGACAGATCTCTGTCCACACACCAAGCATAGGAGATAGACCAAACCCTATGATAGGCTTTAGAAGAAACGGGTTTTCTAGCCTGAATCATAGTGGAGACCACATCTGGAGAATAGTCCTTCTTCGTTAAGATGGAGGCTTCAACAGCCATGCCGTCAAAGCCGTTCACGGGTACCCCTGGCAAAGGAGATCTGGTCTGCATGGCACTGGAAACGGTCCCTGCGCAGAGAGTACCAGTAGTTCTGGAAATCATGGATGTCTGGTCCAATATGGAGCAATCAGGGTAGTGTAAGTTCCATCAATTAAAATCTTCCGCAGCACCCTGGACAGGAGAGGAAGAGGAGGAAAGATGTAGGCCAGATGAAATCTCCATTGACAGATTGACAGAGCATCCACTGCAGATGTTAGGGGATCCCTCCAGTGTGAGCAAAGCATCTGAATCTTACGGTTGTCCCTGGTAGCCATCAGGTCTATTAAAGGAAGCCCCCACATCCATACCAAGAGATCGAACGCCTCTGGGTGAAGCTCCCACTCGCCCGGGTCCACCGTGTGGCGACTGAGGAAGTCTTCTTGCTTGTTGATGTAAGCCGTGGCATTGTCGGACTGGACTTGAACTGAGCACCCCACCAGATGAGAGGACCAATACTTCAGACCATGGCAAAAATCACCTAGAGCTCTAAGATGTGTATGGGAAAAAGTCTCCTCCTCTGACCAACGGCCTCGAAAACTTAGGTGACCCAAGACTGCACCCCAACCGTGCAGGCTGGCATCCGTTATCACTATGGTCCAGTATGGAATCAAACGGTCTCCCTTTTTTTCAAGTTGGAGAGGTTCAACCACCAGTTAAGGCTCTGTGCTACCTCCCCAGGAAGGGAGACAGGTTGATCCAGAAGGTCCTGTGTTCCCCCTGCAAACACAGATCACAAACCTCTGAAGTTCCGTGGCATGAGCCATGGAAAACGGAACCACTTCCATGGTGGAGATCATCTTCTGCACCAGAGAGGAGAACTTTCTCCCTGGAGCGGACGTCCAAGACAGGACAGAAGACACCTTGGAGGTGAGCTGTTGAATTGAGTCCTCCATCAGGTAGACCATACTCTGCTGCGTATCAAAGCAGAGACCAAGGAACACCAGGTTCTATGAGTGTACCAGAGCAGACTTGTTCATATTCAGAATCCAACCGTGTTGGAGGAGGATCTGAGCATAGTCGTGTACTTGGTAGTCCAGAAGGTCCCTAGAAGGCACCTTGAGGAGAAGGTTGTCCATGTAAGGCATTACCTGATACCCTTGGTGGGCAGGAAGGCGATCAATGCACCCAGAGCTCGATTGAACACCTGAGGAACTGTTGTAAGCCCGAAGGGGAGAGCAATGAACTGGAAGGGAAACAGTTCGCAGGCAAACCTGAGGTACTGTTGACCGTCTCGATGCACAGGGATGTGCAGATAGGCAACCTGAAGATCCAGAGATGCCAGAAATTCCCCTGGACACATCGCTGTGATGACGGAGCTCAAGGACTCCATCTTGTCGTGGGTCTTGACCACAAACTTGTTAAGGTCAAGGATAGGGTGGCAGCAACCATCCTTCTTGGGAACGACAAAGAGGTTGGAATAAAAGCCTGAACCTCTCTCCTGCTGGGGGACCAGTGCCAGAACTTCCTTGTCCAAGAAAGACTGGACTGCCCCATTGAAAAGCCGGAGCGTTTCTTGTCCCTGAGGGGAGCGAGAAGGGAAGAACCTGAAGGGAGAAAGGGACTTGAAGGGAATCCTGTAACCTTCTCAATCCACCTGTTATACCCACTGATCCGCAACACAACCTGTCTAAACACTCAAAAAGTGATGCAGGTGGCCCCCTATGGTCGCAGACCAGGGTTCGACGAGTCATGCTGAAGGAGGTTTGTTGGGTTTAGGTTTGGTGGAGGTATGTTTAGACCTCCACTGCTACTTTGGCTTGAGGGTGGAATGCGGTGCCTGAGGCCAAAAAGAGAAGACCCCTGAAAGGGAAGAGAAATCATTGATTTCTTAGAGATCAAGTCAGCAGACCAGATCTTCAGCCATAGAATGTGCCTAGCAGACACAGAAAAGGCTGATGCTTTGGCTTCAAGCCGAATTGCATCCAAGAGAGCATCAGTAACGTAATGCTGAGCCTCAGAAATATTATTTGTACAGCAGTAGTCAAGTTGTTCAGTCCAGGCGGCAATAGCCCTATTGACCCAAGTAGAAGCCAAGGTGGGCCTCATGAAGTTCAGTTTCAAAACAGCATCCAACTTTCAGTCAGTTACATCTTTTAGAGATGAAACGTCTGCCACAGAGATGACTGTGGACTTAGACAGCATAGAAATGGGGGAAATCAACCTTAGGAGTAGTCCACTGAGTCAAAACAGCTTCAGAAAAAGGATAGTTTAGAGAACCTTTTTGACAGAGTAAGGAGCTTATCAGGAGTCTTCCACTCATTCAGTACGATATGATCCAGAGTGGGATTCGGCAGAAAAACATTGCATGACTTCTTAGGCTTTTGAAAGACGTCAGAAATAGCCTGTGGCTTTACAGGAGTAGAGCAAATAGTTAAAGTGGTCAATACCGCCTTAATCAGGCCCTCAGCAGCAGGCTCAGGGTCAGCTTCAAAGGGGTCACCATAAAAGTGGGAAGAACCCCCTTCAGAACACACACCATCCACAGAGTCGCCATCTGAATCCTCAAAGGAAGAATTAGATAAGTCAGGAATGCCAGAAGCCTTAGGCACTACAAACCTGAAGGAGGTGGGGGGGGGGTCCTCCACGATTAAAGAACCCCCAGAATAGAGAGAGGAAACTGTGCCATAGAGGACAAAGGGGTAGATTTAAAGGCAGACTTTAAAACAGCCAGTAGGGACAAAGTGAATACCGACTGAAAAAATAAAATGTCTAACATGGTATTCAAAGGCCCTACCAGCTAAAACCACAAAGGATGTTAAGCCACAAAAATGGTATTGTGGCTGAACGTCCATTTAGTTCCCAAAACGCCTCTAAAAGCAGCGATATTGGGAACTTCACAGAATATAAAGTTAACTATCGGTGCCTGACATACTGGCAAGCACCGATCATTAACTTATAGGTCTTACACTTACCTGTCACCCACTGTTCTTCTCCTTCATTTCAGCCTTCTCTTCCGTCTTCTATCTTTTTTCTTCCTGTAAAAGACAAACAAGTATAAATACAATGTACAATACAAGATTTTGTTTAACCCCTCGAGTTCCAGAGGGGTACACTACGCATTACAAAGCAATGAGTTGCGGACCTCTCTAGGCTCAAGGGGTTAAGCAATGTAGTCAGTGCCCAGGAATATAAAACTATAGTGCCATTATTTGTCGTCAAATAATCCATGCCAATAATAAGTGCACAAATATCATAAGTATATTAAAAATATCTAAAATATATGCTTAGCTTGTGTGTATCCATTAACTGTCTCCGCTGCTGTGCGTGGCCACAGAGGCGGCAGCAGCGGAGACAGTGCCATGCACCATAGGTCCCCCTCCTCTTGTGCCGATGCCTGTTCCGCATTGAGGGAATTAGAGCAGAGACTGCCTTTATATATGGGCAGCCTCTGATCTACTTCCCTCACAGCCATTGGCTGAGATGTGCTTACACACACACATCCCAGCCAATCAGTTTAAAAGCACAGTCGCTTGAATCACTGTACGTTGAGAAGAAGGAAAAGATTAAAAAAAAAAAAAAAAAACACCGTTGTGGGTGTTTGGTTTTTTTTTTTTGTTTTTTTTTTTATAATGCCTGCCTTTAAATCTATCCCTTAGTCCTTGACCCAAGGTGGCTTTTGGTCATGGCTGGAAGGTCCTGGCAGAGACTCAGGGGCCACAGCATATGAGGGGCATAAATGTCCTGAATACCCCATAGGAAGCCCTGAGTGGCATGAAGAACAGTACTTGAGGGGGGTCTGAGATGCCCTTGAGTCCTTAGCCTTAGGCCTAGCCCTATGTCCAAGTGGATCTATCATCCTAACAGAAAAGTGTCAAGACAGTAAAGGAAGACCCAAATTCTGTTACCCAGATTAAGATTTTACCCCACAAAGCCTAAAATGCACTTATCTGGTGAGAGAAAGGTTAACACAAGCACAAGAGCCAAGGAGACAAGCCCTGCGTATGATACTTGTGTAGAGAGGCAAACAAAATGGTGACCGCACAGGGAACCAATCAGAAAACAGCCTACGAAACTGGCATTTATGGGAAATGTATTTTACCCGATACAGAGTACTAAAGAATTCTGAATGAGCCATCTCCCAACTCAGTACACAGAGCGGTTGCAGAGGGTATGTCCCAGAAATGGCTGTCCCATAGAGATCAATGGTGCATCACGGCTATGCGGTAAATTGCTCCCTTAAAGGCACAGAATTCAAATTAGACATACAAAACGAAAGAGTCTACAAAGTGTGAAATACCCATGAAACAACAGATATCATAAAGTAAATAAAATATAAATTATAAGAGCCCCACTGAACAAAATTGGCACGGAAGGGTTCAAGTACCACATAAACAGGCAATGCACCAAAGATCTCCAGATCAGCAGCCATAAGAAGAATAATACTCAACATGAGTGCAGGAGTTACAGAGAACTCTAAAGATACCATTATGCAGAAGGGAACAGTGGACCATGGCGCTCAAAGGGTTGCTCACCTTTTTTGCAGGTCTTTCTTCAGATTACCGTTGTAAGGAAGAAGCCTCAGAGAGACTCCCTCTGTAGAGAGAGAAATGTAGGCTACATGGTTCTCTTCCAGGACTGATAGGGTTCAAAAGCAGTTCCTGTAAACTGGGCAATCCACCTAATGGGTAGGCTGACCAGACCTCACCTTTAACCAGGGACACATAGGAAATAGGCATATTTCAGGAGTGCACCAAAATCAAAGCAGCCCTGCAGTATGCATTTTCCATATGTATCCCCAGTTAAAGGTGAGGTCTGGTCACACTACTAATGGGGGAATTTGGACACCTCATATCCAAGTAAAAATAATAAAATAACTAAAACTAAGCAGAACTGTTCACAACCTTCCTACCAAAACAAGGAACAAATCTTAACTGGAGGGGAGTGGCTGGGTAGCCTGCTAAGGATGAGAGGGCGGCTGCGCCCCTGCAACTTCTTTGAAGAATTGTTCCAGCCTACTAGGAAGAGCTGTCGCATCCCCACAATACCTTTAAGTTATTATGGATGACAGGGAAAACTAGTTTACTCTGTAATAACATTTCAGTTTAACTCCTTAATGACAGCCTAATCCGGCCATTTTTTTTTCTGCTCAATGGATTCTGGGATGACAGAGAGGCATGCAGCCATCCCAGAATTCCATGACATGCTAGGACCATCACCAGTCCTTAAGTGACGGGACTGGCGTGACTGGGCTGGCACGTCAAGGGTCCTTAAGGGGTTAAAGTCTTTCTAGAGTTTAGCCCCATTTACTCCATAGGAAAATATTTCCTTTAAAATGTACATCTCCATTAACCCTGTGAATGCCAGTAGTGTCCAACACATTGCTTAGCAATGCTTTGGATACATATCTGGAAGTTAAGGTAACCCCTATTTTGTTTTGTGGGTGTCTCCCAACATAGAGACTTCTTCAATGTGCTGGAGATGTCTCTAGCACCCAATGGGTTAAAACATGATCCAATGCACAATTTACAGGATCAGAGGTTTTTCTTCATTGAGTTAATTTAAATATTAGTGTAAACCTAGTCTGCGCAAGTTTTAATAGATAAAGGACCTTCTTCAATCAAGGAACCAACCAACTGCACCATAGGGGACAAATCAGAATTTTCACTGCTCTAAATGGGACTTTTAACCCCTTGAATGCTAGAGATACCTCAACCATTCAAGGGATTAAAAGCTCCTTTTAAAATAATTGGGAATGTTCATTTACCCCCTAAGTTGCAGTTGGTTAGTTCTAGAATGCCGTCTGTTTAGCTTATTTAATACGGCCCATAAACTGTCACCAATACCACTCACTACTACCACAAAGCATGTGATTTTAAAGGGATACTAATGTTTAAATAAAAGTAGCTCCAATTAATCGTCATAGTAGTTGGGCCATGGAGAGTGTTATATTAATACTGTCAGAGTTGTAGTTAAAGAGTAATTGAATGATAAATTATCCTCCTCCCGCCCCTTTTACCTAGTGTAAGCCACCTCCCCTCAGATGTGGAATCTGGTCTTAAGACCAGACAGCTCACAGCAAGGGACAATCTTCTTACTGTGAGTATAAGGAAAACCCTCTCTGCAATCCATATGGACAGTCTTGCTGCTCGGAGGTGAGAAGTGTTACATCAGTATAACTACAACTCTGACAGTAATGAAATAACACTCTCCATGGCCCAAATACTATGAAGATTAATTGGAGCTGCTTTTATTGTGAAACATTACTATCACTTTAATGATTTGCAATGTGTAAGAAGACCTCTCTAGTACTCCAGGGGTTTAATGAACATTTTTCTTGTACTCAGAGTTAAAGAAAATGCCTATTAATTTGGAGTATTTAACCCCTTGAATGTTTGAGTGATCTCACTGCAGACCAATCATAGAGAATATTAATTTCACCATATGGTGCCATTGCCTTGCTCCAGAACTGCACCTCTCTAGGATAAATATGGCCCAAAGTCTCACTTATTTCTCTGTAGTATTGCCCTTCACTGCAATACTTCTAGTCAACTGGTGCAGTGCTTTATTATGGATATTAATCACCTGGATCGTTTTGTGTTTGTTCTAATTGAAATAAATCAGTCACACATGAATTGTAATGTATCCATTTATTAAACAAGATACACTTATAAAAGATTGCAGATATTACTTGTGCATTAGGGAAGCTGTATTGTGTAATACAAAAAAAAAATACAGATTTTAAAAACATTAATAATTAAAAAAAACATTTATACAGAAAAGTGCCATCAAACTGCTGCTACAGCTAAACAAGTGAATATATCTATTAACCCTTATTTCTTGTCTGACGCCAAAAGGACACTGGATACAGTGACATTAACCCCCTTCACCTACTGGGAGTAGCTTTGTTTTGCAAAACACAGTTAGCCCACTGACCAATCCAGTAAATCCAATGGTTCCCAAACCGGCCTTCGAGCCTCAATGTACGTGTTTCTAGATCTTCTCAGTTAACTCCTTTCTGGTTCCCAAGAGGTTAACCCTTTGAGTGCCATACAGGTTAAGCACAGGAGGCTCATTAACACTCGATGAGTCATCAGAAACGTGGTTGGCAAAGGGAGGCCCTCCAGCTGCTGCCAGACATCAGCTCCCATAATGAGATGTAATCTGGAAGAGGCTGGAGGTCTTCATTTTGCCCAACTCTGGAATATTAATCTCTCAAGGACCCATGATGTGCCTTCATGGGTAAACTTGTGTTAAGGACCCATGACAGTCCTGGCACGCCATGGAATGGGGATGCACTCCATTCGGTAATCCCTGAATCATTTGCGCAAATAATTTTATTATTTATTTATTTTAAAAGGTCTGTGGTTCCTAAAGGAATAATATTGTCATTTTTATTAAAAAAAATAATCTTGCAGCCATTAAAAACTTAAGCTAATGCCCCCAGTCCCATTCTCTCAAACCTTTATTGTTTGAGAGATAATGGTAGTTAAACTTCCCCCCTCGCTCCCCTTTTCCTGACGTCAGCGCTCTAGCTGACTGCAGAGGAATCTGTTTCCTGGACAAGCGGAGGCTCTTCAGCAGAGCTGAGATCTCCTTATTGAGAAAGAAATCCTTCACTGGAACGGTCTACAAAGTGTGCTTGCAAACCATAAATGTTTGAGAGATGGGACTGGGGGCGTTTAGTTTAAGTTTTTAATCACTGCAAGATTATTATTATTTTATTTTATTCTATTTTTTTAAATGACAGTATTATCCTTTCAACTGCTGGTCATTAAGGGGTTAAACCCCCCCCCCATATTACAACCCATTTTAAACAGAATTTACTGGCAAGATAGTCATCATTCATCAGTTATTTTGTCAGTTAATTATTCCTGGTCCCAGTTCCAACAGATGCTATTCTATGGAGCCTGTGCACTAAGGTCTCTCCCACTTGAAAAATCTTAGTGCCTTCACCCCATTTCATAACATGGGAACGGAGAAGTGATATCGCTGGACAAGTTAACTCCTCTATCACCTCTTTTATCACAGCTTAGTGCATAGCCCATGTAAATGGGATAGTGATGTATCTTATCCAACATGCAGAAATTGCAATAGGTAAATCTGGGTGCCAGGAGTACTCAATGAATTGCAGATTCATGCTTTGCGCATCCCAGTGGCAATCAAAGGGTAAAATCTGTCCTGCCAGCATCTACAAAGTAAAATATTATTTGGTATAAAGTCCATAAATCTAGTCTGAATATTTTTCAACTGGTGGTAATGTTTCTGTACTGCAAAGCCACAGTCTGCTGACATTAGTATTTTATATATATACTAGTTGAACAGCCCGTTACACGGGCCACAGTGCCTCAGGCAGCCGGTCGCGGGGCAGTCACATGCAGTGGAGACTGCCCGCGCCTCTGGACGCTCCTTCAGAGCGCCCGGCTCTGTATCAGCCGCGGCGCGGGCAGTCTCCACTGCTTGTGAGTGCCGCACGCGCAGCAGTGTCTACTGCGCATGTCGGGCGTTACACACAACTTGGCGAATTATTATATAGGATTTCATAAATAAAATGCTTTTAAGTAAATATATATATACAGGCTGTGCCACAATAGTCAGAGCTCAGACTTGTTGATGTTAAACAGTTCTCAACTACTAACCAAAAAAAAAAAAAAAAAAAATCTCAGACCATTACACTGAAAAACCAAAAAGCACAAGGCATAGGCTGTTTAAATAGGTAACTTTAATGAAAGAAGAAGCTGCAAGTTGACAAATTCACTTTCAGACAAGTTTGGATTGCCATTTTATGTTTAACCCTATGTGATGCTGAGACACTGACAATGCTTTACAATCCTTTCTAGCATTGAAAGGGATAGTAATATTTTAATATTACTAGTCCCCTTAGTGTAGCTCTTTAAAAAATAATTCAGTTGCTCCCAGGTTCAGCTCTCAAACCTTTATGGTTTGAGAGAAAACCGTAAGCAAAGTTCCCCCTCCCCTCTGCCTTCCCTGAAGTCAGCGTTGTACTGACTGCAGGGATATCCGGTTTTATTTTTCATCAGGCGGCTCTGCAGCTGAGCCAAGATTGCGTTAGTGAAAAAGAATTATTTCATTGAAACGGTCTTCTACATGTGCTTGGTTTGCAAGCACACGTAGAAGACCGTTTCAGTGAAATAATTTTTACTAATTTGATCACAGCTCTGTTGCAGAGCCGCCTGATGAAAAATAAAACTGGATATCGCTGCAGTCAGTACAACGCTGACTTCAGGGAAGGTGGAGGGAGAGGGGAACTTTGCTTTCGGTTTTCTCTCAAACCATAAAGGTTTGAGAGATGAACCTGGGAGCAATTGAATTTTTTAAAGAGCTACACTATGGGCATTAGTAATATTAAAAGTTAAAAGGCTAACAAGAGAGGCTGGATCACCCTAGGACACATTTAGTGCGTCTTACAGAGAATTAAAATCTCTCTCTACAAGTTGAGATTCACTCACAAATATTTTTCTCTTCTGTGCCCCTCCACAGCATTAAATTGATTATCTCCACTCTCCAGCTAGGGAGAACTAATGAGAAACTTTAAAGGTGCCCCAGAGAAGATCATCCATAGTTTCCTTTTGGCTAAGATGCAAAATAGAGCATACAACAGGTATGCCGTGGAGGGACACAGAAGAAAGTTGGAAATTTACTCACCAATATTTTTTCTTCTGTGTCGCTCCACGGAATTAAATTGGGACTTCACAAAGCAGTACCATGTACCTCAGAATGGGTTGGAAGAGTAGAGGAAGGGAGTGAGCAGAGAAACAGAAGGAATCTGAGAATTCCAACAAACAAAGGTGAAGGGACAACTAAGAAATATCTTGCCATATTAAACTGAACCATAGCCTGAAGAGCTTTCCTTCAGAATCTTGCATCGGCTGAGGCCTGGACGTCTAGCTGGTCATGTTTAATGAAGGTGGACCTAAATGCCCAAGTTGCTGCCTTGCATCTCTCCGAAAGAGGCCTCTGCCTTCCTGGCTCCTGAAGTAGACATAGCTCTGGTCGAATAAGTCGTTATCTTGAGGGGGAGTACCCTGCCCTGCTTTCACATTAGATTGTAATCCATTTAGAGAATTAAGATTTTGAGACAGCCATGCCTTTGAATCCCCTTTCGAAATGCAAGAAATACATTTCCAGGTTTATTAAAAGGACACATTCCACTGGAGACATGAAGAGAAAGCTCTTACCAAATGGAGGTTATGAAGTTTCTGTGCCTTTTCTCCCTTAAGACTGAGACAGAAGGAGACCACAATAATTTCCTGGTTGAGATTAAATTAATAGACGATTTCCCTCCAAATGATGGTTTTGTCCTCAGGACAACCTTATCTTCGTGAATAACCAGAAAGCAGGATTTACAAGAAATGTCTGAAGATTGTTAATTCCCCAAGCAGAAGTAATGACAGTTAATGAACCTTACTATCAAGGCAGTGTTCCTAAGAAACTTGGTCTAATGGTTCAAAGGTATATACTTTTGATATTCTCTTTCAATCAACTGGAAAAGAGACTAAACGTTGTGGTAAACCATGGATATTAAGGTTGTCCTGCTGCCAATATTATTACAAACTACCTGAGAGAGGCCTCTAGCCCTCAGAGAGCTCCGCTCTACCTCCAATGAGTCAGTCGATGGCCCTTGTGTCAGAATTTTGTCAGATATAGGAAGCTCCTAAGAGGGGACACTGACATCTTGATTTGAAATGAGATTCATATGCTCCTGGGCCATCTGAGAGCAACCAAGATGACTTTTGCTTTCCTGATGACCTCCATGAGGATGGGAAACAGAGGGAAGATATAAGCTAGCACACCTTGACTTAAGGCCCCTGGATCCTTCCACCTGGAAAAGTACAGGGCACATTTTGCATTCTCCTTCAAAGTCATAAGGTCTATCACTGGCTTGTCCCATCAGTGGGATATCTGGTTGAATATATGACAATCTAATTACCACTTCCACTGGTCCACTGGGATCCTGCTGAGGAAGTCTGCTAAACTGTTGGTTATTTCTGATAAGAGGAAGGTGGATGACGTGCTGTTATCTTATAAGAACCAATTTTTTGTTTTGTTTCTCAGTTTGTTATTCATGGTTACCAGATGTTGATTGAGATACTTCCAGATGGCTCTCATTTCCAGAAGATTTATTTTGAGCGATCGTTCTGAGGCCTTCCACCATTCCAGAGTCAGGATCCCTCTCCAAGTGCCTCCCCAACCTGAGCGACTGATACCTGTAGTGACTATCTCCCAGTCTGGTTCAGTCAACTGAGTTCCTTTCTGAAGGTTGTTGCTTTGAATCCACCATGTTAAATATGGTTTTGATAATTAGTAGGTGAATCCACTGAAGTGTTTCCATAATTCCTGTTCCAGAATCTCAAGAAATTGAGTTGTATTGGTCTGAGATGCAACATTGCCCATGGAACCACCTGTGCTACCCCCAATAGCTCCATGAATTCCTGAGCTGTACGAATCAAAGCTTTCTTGAAAGAAGTCACTCTTCAAATTAATTTATTCTGCATAGCAAAAGGTAGACAACCTTTGTGGGTGTCCAGTCCAAGACAACTAGACTGAGAAGGAACGCGTTGACTCTCTTCATAACTCATAAGCCAACCTAGATTCTAGAGATGGTCCACAGACCTTCTTATATGATCCTCTGTCTGCTGTAAACTGTCTGACATGATCAAGATGTCCTCCAAATAAGATGAACACTCTTCCCTTGAAAAACTTCAGAAAGACTGACAAGATCTTTGTAAAAACCCTCAGGACTGCAGACAGATCAAAGAGCAGAGCTAGGAACTTAAAGTAATCCTCTCTTACTGCAAACATGAGGAATTTTTGATGAATAGGT
Organism: Rhinophrynus dorsalis; assembly: GCA_037306005.1. Taxonomy (NCBI): domain Eukaryota; kingdom Metazoa; phylum Chordata; class Amphibia; order Anura; family Rhinophrynidae; genus Rhinophrynus; species Rhinophrynus dorsalis. The sequence goes on from CM074722.1 coordinate 363,027,912, forward strand.
CTGATAGGTATGCAACCATACACATTTTTGATGTCTATAGTAGAGAGGAACTAATTTGTAGGAACCAACTTGATGACTGAATCGATAAATTTCCATCCTGAAATGCCTTGACTTGATGAATGTTAACTCCTTTCAAATCCAGAATTGTTCTAAAACCTCCGTACTGTTTGGAAACTAGTGAGTAAATACCCATACTCATCTGAGAGGATGGGATTAGCTCGATGACTGTTCTGTAACAATTCCCTGATGGATGCTAGGAATGCTTCCTTCTTTATGTGGTTTGATGGCATTGTGGGATATAAGAATGGATCCCAGTCTACCCTACTTCAATATGAACCAGGGCCTGCCTGGCCTTATTAGTACTTTCTTTTTGAGCTAGGACTTCAGCTAAAATTCCTTCCTGAAGCCTCAGAAATTCTGCACGTATCCCAGTCTTCTTTGCTTAGAACATTTCCACTGCTAACTTTTTGGTTTTTTGAAAGGACAGATTCCTTGATCTGGAACCTAAAAGTCGAGGGGAAGAATTCTTCTGTCTTCTGGGGGGGGTGCTTTAACCCTATGATGCTTTCTTGATTATATCATCAAGATGCTCCCCATACAGATGAGTACCAGAAAAAGGAAGATACAAGTGCCTGCATGCTATGACTTCAGCAATAATACTCGTCTTGCTGTTACTGAAAGGACAGATCTGGCTAATAAAAGAATACTATCCAAGGAGACATTAAATAAAAAAAATTAAAAAAAGTGGCCTTCTTCCTTGATGAGTTTGGATTTGAGACAGAAGACAATCTTTTCTTCGAGATCCGAAAACCATATACTCATAGTGCAGTCCATACACGCAGACGCAGGGTCTTCATGGGTCCTAATCCCTGATAGGCGGCCAAGGACAAGAAAATAAGCCCCGAATAAGAGCAGCAAGGGAAAAACAGTGCAGCCATCTGGACAGGACCAAGAAACTGAGAACAAACTTCTCTGGGGTACCTTCAAAGTTTCTCATTGGTCCAGCTGCTGGAAAGAGACAATACCCAGTTTAATGCCAGAGTAGGACACAGATAAAAAGTTAAAGGGTTAGCAATGGTTTGTTTTAACCCATTTTAATCTTGTAGACAAAAAATATGAATAGAATGCACCAATGTCTCATGTCATGACAGAAGCTGATCCCTGTCCCGGGACCAGAACAGAGATATATAGAAAGAAATACTTCATTAGAATGGTCTATAAAGTGTGCCTGCTTTGCAAGCACACTTTGAAGACCATTCCAAAGAAGTATTTCTTTCTATATATCACTATTCCGGCTATGATGAAGAGCTTCTGCCAGTCCTGGGACTAGGATCAGTTTCTGTCAGCTAAAGCGCTAACGTCTCTGAAAGGGGCGGGAGGGGGAACTTTAAATGCTTTGATCGCTCAAACTATAAAGGTTCGAGTCATGGAAGATAGCACATTCTATTCATTTTTTAATGTCTACAAGAATAAAATGGGAAATATATATGTCAGTATTGATTGAAAATAATTTAATATATAAAAGGGCATTTTATATCTTAAAGGGCTAGTAATGTTTCAAAATAAAAGCAGCTCCAATTAATCTTCATAGTATTTGGGCCATGTAGAGTGTTATTTCAATACTGTCAGAGTTGTAGTTCAAGAGTAACTGAATGATAAATTATCCAGCTCCCACCCCTTTTACTAGTGTAAGCCACCTTCCCTAAATTGTGGATTCTGGTCTTAAGACCAGACAGCTCAGAGCAATCTTCTTACTGTGAGAACAATGAAATCCCTGCCCCCTTGACAGGTTTTAACCTGATGCCTATTGAAAATTGCCCCTCTCTGCAGGCCATCTGGACACCAGCTTTCTGTTCTGAGGTGAGCAGCATTACATCAGTAAAAGGGGTGGGAGGGGGATACTTTATCATTCAATTACTCTTGAACTATAACTCTGACAGTATTGAAGTGACTCTCTCCATGGCCCAAATACTATGAATATTAATTGAAGCTACTTTAATTTTGAACATTAGCTTCCCTTTTACAGAAGTCTTGATACTTAAGATAATATGTACTGTTATTTTCAGCAAGTTTGGTGTGACAATTTTGCACTCTTTGCTTTCTGGCATGGTGGATTTGATCATAATCACTAGGTCAGGAATAGTTGATTGAATCAGTTTTCTATACACAGATACAATCATCTTCTTTCAACACTGGCCACATCCTAAAGAATAATTTGCTAAAATGTGCGTAACGCTGCAGTCATGCGCAGTAGAGACTGCTGCGCGTGCTTCAGTCATGCGCAGTAGAGACTGCCCGCTCAGCGGCTGATACAGAGCTGGATGCTCCGAAGGAGCGTTCCGCTCTGTATCAGCCGCGGCGCGGGCAGTCTCTACTGCACATGACTGCCCCACGACTGGCTGTAACCAATATACCATTTCGGAGCTGTGTCTGACTCGCTGTGATAAGGAGGATCGCAATGAGGAAGGATCAGAGTACACAGAGCCTGGGATCCCTTACAAATGACAACCATTCAGGGTTCTCCATAGTAAGGGAACTCTGTATACAGCACACATTTAAATAGGCAAGGCATGCTGCAGTACATATCACAGACAGTGGGGTAGAAAGAAGAGGATTTTAGTCTTGTCAAATCCTTTTCTCTTAGTCCATACAGGTTCCTGGTAACTCTGGGTAGGCGATCTGCCCCTTTAAAGGGATAGTAATACTTCGTTTTATCTTTATTTTATTTTTTAGGCATTAAAAAAACATGAACAATGATATAAGTCTTATCTCTCAAACCTTTATGGTTTGAGAGATATCCACAAGCAAAGTTTCCCCTCCCGCCCCTTTTACCTAGTGTAAGCCATCTCTTCTCAGATGTGGGATCTGGTTGTAAGACCAGACAGATAACAGAAGGGGACAATCTTCTTCCTATGAGAACAATGAAAGCCCTGCCCCCCTTGATAAGTTTTTCAGGTTTTTCCCTTACCTTAATTGAAGATTGCCCCTCTCTGCAGTCTACATGGGCACCTCCCTTATGATCTGGCTGAACAGTGTTACATCAGTAAAAGGGGCAGGAAGGGGATACTTTGTCATTGAATTACTCTTGAACTACAGCTCTGACAGAATTGAAATAACACTCTCCAAAGTCCAAATAATATGATGATTAATTAGAGCTGCTTTTAATATGAAACATTACTATCCCTTTAAGTAGGCAGAAACAATTTTAGAATAGATTGCAGGGGGTGAAGCCTACCTTCCCTCCCTGGCTGTAGCTAGCCAATCAGCTCTATAAAGATTTGAGACACTAACTATGACTAGATAGTGAAAGGAAAGAAGACTCCTGTGAGCGTGACCCCGAAGGACTCCCACAGTCTGCCACAGGAGAGCCAACCATGGTCCCTTGACAGGGTGGGGGACCAGTAACCTGTATGGACTAAGAGAAAAGGATTTAACAGGTAAGACTAAAATCCTCTTTTCTCTGTCGTCCAATACAGGTTACTGGTAACACTGGGATGTCCAACCATTGTTTCCCAGAGGTGGGAAGGAAGGCAAGGTCCAGACACAAGGCCCCCAAAGTCACCAGAGCAGATATGAACCATCAGATCAGAAATAGCCCAACAAAACAATGAAGTGTCAACAGACACTGAACAGGGGTAACACCCCCCCCCCCAAACTGTTACACAGCACACTGAACTAGAGCTAACAGGGCTCAAAAGTGAAGGAAGCATCAAGAACCAAAAGGAGATCCAAGACAGGCAAGAGTGTCTCCAGGATCTTCCTCCCAAAGCTGGCATCAGTGATCAGATTCTTGAAGATCTGGCCTCACTGATCAGATCCTTAAGATCTGGCCCAAACAAAGAAGTGCCTTGAAAAGGCTAGGAGAGCAATGTTTTCTTAGAAGCAGTGTCAGCAGACCAGATCTTGAGCCAAAGAGCCCGTCCGGCAAGCAGACATGGTGGAAACCCTAGCCACCAAACGGATGGCATCAAATAAGGCAGCAGAAACACAGTGCTGTGCCTCAGAAATGTTGGCAAGAAGGCGCAACATATCCAAAGTAGGAGCACCCTGACAGACAGTCAGGGGGAGTTGTTCAGTCCAGACCTCAAAGGCCCAGTTAACCCAATGTTGGACGCATGGCAGTCCCAGCAGTGGCAAAAATGGACTTGAGGGAAACCTTAAGTTTCTTGTCAGTCCAGTCCTTTAGAGCAGACGCATCAGATACTGACAGGGCAGTAGACTTGGATAGCCTAGAGACAGGAGCATCCACTTTGCGAGGATGAACCCACTGAGCAAGCGCAGCCTCAGAAAAGGGACAAAGCTTGGCAAATTTCTTGGAGACAGAAGGTTTCCTGTCCGGAGACTTCCACTCAACAGACACAAGGCAGTCAAAAGTGGGGTTAGGTGGAAAGCAAGTAAAAGGCTTTTTAGGCTCCTGAAATACATCAGAAGGGTCAGAAGGAACCTCCTGCACCAAGGGAATGTTTAGGGTATTTGAAACAGCCCTGATCAGGCACTCAGCTGAGGGCTCAGGAGCAGCCTCAAAAAGGTCCCCAAAAAACAGAGGAGCCCACCGCAGAACATTCCTCAACATACGATACACCAGCAGTTCCTCCTCAGAGGAATCTGACACATCAGGTACTCCCTGAGGTTTAGGCAGGGAAAATTTGACAGAGGAGGGGGTCTGCCAAGAATGAAAGACCCCCTGTAACTGGGATGGAAAGAGTTGCAATGTGGACCTAAGGTCCCTAGTAGCAGCCTTGAACTCTTGCACCCAAACTGGCTCTAATGCATGGCTCGAGGTCCCTGAAAGACTCTCAGGGACATCAGAACATGCTGGGCATAAATGACCTGAGAATTCTCTAGGTAACCCTGAATGACAGGAAGAGCAATGCGCAATGGGGGATACAGAGACCCCAGCAACCTTAGTCTAAGGTCTGGCCCGAAGCTCCAGCGGTACAGACATTCTCACAGTGTCAATACCCTTACTGTATAAGAAATCACCCAATTACAGTGTGTAGGATTAAAGTTTTACCCCAGAAATTGCAAAAATAACTGGCAGGCGAAAGGTTACTCAGAAGAGGAGGGAAGAAGAGCCCAAGCCGCGGTGGGAGCCAATCAGAAACGAGTGCACGAAGCAATAGCTCATGGGAAATGTAGTTTTCCCAGAAAAGTACCCCAAACAGTGCCCAAAGCCCCCTAACACACTAGACATATGAACCAAATGACAGAGCAAGGACAGACAAGTAAAATGAGCCATCTCTGAAGTTGCTAGGTTAAATGGTTGCAGAGATAGGTCCCAAACTGTACAGTCCCATAGAAGTAAATGGAGCAATAGCGCCTATGCGGTAAAGCGCAGAACTCAAATTTTACAAAATTGAAAGTGTAAAACTAAAAGTCATGAAACATCGCTAGAACATGTTCGGGTACCCAAAATAAGGGTTAATTACCACATAAACCTGCTCCAAACACCCAACAGACATACAGATAGACCCAATGAGTGCAGGAGTGTGCAATAGGAACTCCAAATGAAAAACTCCTGTGCGGAGGGGCACTGTGGGACAAGTGGACCTGCAGCACTCAAAGGGTTGCTCACCTTTCCTGAAGATCTTCTGTCTCCAGATTACCATGTTTAAAGAAGAAGCCTTGGTGGGCAACTTCTGAGGAAAGAACTTGTAGCCAAGATTTCCCCCCAAGGCTTAAGGTTCACAAAAAGCACCTGGTCACTGAGCTAGCCACATCTACGGGCATTGTCAGTTATGGTAATCCACCTAATGGTGGTATTCCAATTTCTAACAGAAAAATAAACTTCTAAAGCTATAGCAGAACTGTTCTCTTGCCTGTGTTAGCTTCACCAAGGAATAAATCTTTCTGGAGCTGGTTGGCTAGCTGCAGCCAAGGAGGGAAGGTAGGCTCCACTCCCTGCAATCAATTCTAGAATTGTTCCTGCCTACTTAAAGGGGCAGATCACCTACCCAGAGTTACCAGTAACTTGTATTGGACAACAGAGAAATATAGATTAGAAGTTCTTTAACTGCTAAAACTCAAAGAAAACCTAAACATATAGGGTATTTCTATAAACTGAAGAAGCAAAACTGTACTAATTACTTCCAAAAATTGAGAAGCGGAATCCAGAATTTTAAAAATGTTTTTGCATATATAAATATAAAAATAAGGTGTGTGTGTGTGTATTTTATTTATATATATATATATACACCAAACATATAAGTCCTAGCACTCTTCCAATCAAAATCAATGGCCTGGGTGCCTGGTTCCATCAAAGATACATACAGTTTTGTAGTTCAAGGACCGCACTCACAGGACTTCCAGATGTTTCAAAATTGTGCAAAGTTTATTATCAACGTTTTGGCCCTGCCTTGGGCCTTTGTCAAAATAGGTTACAGAAAGAGTGTGAAAAGTACCCTTAAATACCCTAAGAGGCCAGGGCCGAAACGTTGATAATAAACTTTGCACAATTTTGAAACATCTGGAAGTCCTGTGAGTGCGGTCCTTGAACTACAAAACACACACATACATTTTATATTATATATATATATATATATATATATATATATATATATATATATATATATATATATATATATATATATATATATATATATATATATATATATATATATATAATATTTCCAAAAGGCATCTTATTCTTTCCCATAAAGATAATATACGATTTGCATGGGCATACTAAACAAACAGGTAAAACCTAATTTAACATAGCAAGAAACGTGTCACTTTATGCCCTCCTTAAAGTGCAAAATAGCCCCATTTGCCACAGGCAGCTGAAACAGATAAAGCTCTCTAGCATTCGTTGGGTTAAAAGAATATTTACAGTTAATGGGGATTTTCATTCCACCCTCCACGGCGCAGTTGGTTTGCTGCAGAACTGCAGCTCTTTAACCCCTTACGACCCAGGATGTGCATGTACGTCCCGAGCAGATGTCCCAGGTGGACAGAGGACGTACATGTACGTCCCGGAAATCATTGTAAGTTAAGAAAATAAAAGTTTGAGGGGTTAAACAGGATATACACAGCACATTGCTGCAATGTGCTTGATAATCAGGGTTGGGCTTTTGGCTGCCTGGGAATGATTGATATTATAATCCTGAACAACTGGAGAGCATAATTTTATGTTACTTCCTGTTACATGTGTGTATGTGTGTAAATGTTACAAAATGAATTCTCATAAAAACCTGTTCAAAGAACTTCTGCACCTTTAAAGGGGGAATGTACTGAAGAAATAAATAGTAGGGCAAAAAAAAAAAAAAAAAAATAGTAATGGTAATCAAAAGGCCACCAGTCACACATTCTATACGTGCACATAGCGAACATGTGGTACGTTTCATGCGGTCATCAAATCTATTACAGTTAACACGTGGTACATTCCTAAATCCAGACAAGATCCTCACCTGCATTTTCTAGAAAAAAATATTTATTAATATTCATGTAGCTAAAATTGACTGCTTTCTTGGACCCTTTCATAGGTATTTTACAAAATTTTGCCTCATTTTAGCATGATGTTTCTGTCAGGGCTGCATAACATTTCTATTTCATGCGGTTTCTATCAATACTACATAAAATCTTATCTAGTCAATGTAACCATTACATAAAATAAAAAAAATAGGAATAATAAAGTTATAACACAATCCTAGCTAGCAGTGGGCTTCTAATTGTACAATTGATAACAGCTGGCAACTGATGACAGCATGGAATTGGAATGTGTGGGGGAGGCTTTTAATTAACCCGTTCCAAAAAGATTACATATAAGTTTCTCCAAGATTACATTTTAAGTATTACTAGATACCATGTTCACAGATGCATTCAAAGGATCCCAAACTCATCTAATTGAAATATTCAGTGGGAGGAGCTTGGAGTCCTGCTACAGAGTGTCATATCCACTTCTGCAGATATCAAGCACAAATTAATGATTTACTTTGGGGAACCAATTCTAACATACCTGATTCATAGGGGTCATCATCAGGATTTTCTGTCCACATTAAGGTAAGTGGGGCTTTATTATTGGATAGTATTACTGTTCCTTTAAAGCTCAGTCATTTAGTATTTAATCATTGCTACTTTAGCCTATGGAAAATTATAGCACTCAGTATAGAGTTCTCCCTGAACATCCTTCTCGGGCTTCTCCTCACCATAGTTGATGCTGTGAGCTCTGAAGAAGCAGTTTATGATTTATATTGGCTGCTGTGTTAAAACATCCATCAGCACAGCCTACAGGAATGAGGCTGCCACTGAGTGCTCCAGATCCTGCAAGAGGTGGGACAAGATGCTATATGTGGAAATGTACAATTTGGGCCATATATGTGTGGGAGTGGGAATAGCAGTGATCAACTAGTAAAAAAATGTATCCTGGCATACATCATTATATTTATTTTTAATTCATGTTAGTTGTACTTTATTTTTATTTATTTATTTTTTTTTAACAGGACTTAACCAGATATAGATAGCTGTCCTTCAAACAGAAGTCAGTTATATCTATATACTTTTCATTTAACTACTGTTTCAGTTTAAACTATGATAAAGAAAACTGATCCTTATGCAACATTCAGAACTACTGAAGCAGACTGTTTGTTGTAAGGAGCTGATAACTAAGGGAAAACTCACCAGAGAGCCTTATAGAACAGAAACTGCAGATACAATTCAAGAAATATATGGTCAGATATACTGTACTGCTGTATGAAGGACACTACCTAGGTAAGTAAATCTCTATACAAGTGTGTCTCTGTGTAACGTTCCTATAGTGATAACATGCAATCTGTGTGTTTTGGGGTTTTTTTTAAATATAATGCAGGCTATGGCAAAATTTACAGTTTTAAAAAGGAGCCTGTGATGTCACTTCAGGACAGACTGCGGGTACAAGAAAGCGCTCCAGCTTATGTCATCGGAGGAGGCTAGAACTAGGTAACACTTGGTGAGGGAACAGACTAAGATTGACAGGCTGCGGTACAGAGCTGTACCCTCAGCCTTTCCTGAAGCAACTTCATAGGCTCCTTTTTAAAACTGTAAATTTTGCCATAGCCTGCATTATATATAAGAAAGAAAGAAAGAAAGAAAAAAAAAAAAAAAAAAACAACCCCAAACCCCCCCCCACAAAAAAACAAACAAACAAACAAAAAAAAAAAAAAAAACAGATAACATGTTAGCGCTATAGGAACATTACACAGAGGCAAACTTGTATAGAGGTGATAGCTACCCTTTAAGAGAAACTTTTACTCTGCAACAAATAGTTTTGAATATACTGCTTTAACCCCTTAAGAACCGGCCGCACACGCACACAGCGGTCACTTAAGGAGCATTTTTTTTTCTTCTTTTTGTTTCCGGTTCCGGACTCCCTGAACGGCGTGCAGCCGCAAGGGGAGCCCGGAATTCCATGACGGTTATAGTACGTCATGGGTCGTTAAGTCCGATCTACTCATGACTTACTATGACTGTCAAGGTTCGTTAAGGGGTTAAAACAAAAAAAAGTGTATCTTTCAAAACCACCGATTCATTACCAAGTGACAGTTTCACTTTAACCCTTTGCATGCCAGAGAGGTATACAAAGCATTGCTGGTACTCAAAGGGGTTAAGAAAGAAGTTTCTTCCTTCAGTAAAAATCTCCTTTGATCACTTATTTCACATTCATAGAAACAATGTCAGAGGTTTAATAGGAAAATAGGACAGAGGAAACCTAATTCAACTCGCTGTAAGGATCTCCAGTAGTGCATACAAAATATTACAGACAGGACTTAACTTATTAAGACATATAAAATCTGTTTCTCGTAAAAGAACATCAAATATACAATATATGTATGGATTGAACAGTCACACAATGTAATTGTCTTTAGCATCAAAAGGGCTAAATTAATCCTTTGGCACCAGGGATCTTAAAAAGGTTAAACTCATTTTAAATCACCAGATTAGTCACACACAGCAGGTTCAGAACAATAACTTCTATTAGCTAGGAGATCAAGACAAGAGGATATCTGGAAAGTGCAATGAACAACAGTGACAAGAGGCCTAATTAACAACAGTCAAACACTTTCATTTTCACTTACTTCACAGTAAATGTATTTGATCTTTTAATAAAACACCAACAATTAAGACTAAATCTCAATTTTCAACAGCAACTACTTACATATTATGGTCATCCGTGTTTGCAACTATGAGAACACACATTAGAAAACAACATAGAATACAGAAAGTTACAAAACGATTATACCGATTTGAGAAATTCCCGATATTTAGATGATTTCCGGGTTTTATGATTGACAAGTGCAGATTGCTATGAAAGGCACTCAAGGTGTGACAATTAATAATAACTGTTCAATATTAGATAGACTTGCAGAATGCTAAGCACAGCCAGGTGTGCCCAAGAGCCTCAAATACATTTATATATTTAGAACAGAAGCAAAACAATAACAACAATTCAGGGGGATGGCGGGGGATAATAACTGCAACAAGATGGGCACAGTGTTAACCCCTTAAGGACTTTTTTTTTGCAACCAATTCAGGGATCCCTGAGCAGCATGCAGCCGAGTGGGGACGCTTGAATTTCAGAAAGTACATGGATGTCATGGGTCCTTTAGGCACGTCCACCCCATGACGTACATGTACGTCCTTGGTCCTTAAGGGATTAAAGGAATAGTAACCCTTTGTTTTCTGCATTACATATTCTGTAAGTACATAGTATGTGTACATCTTATTAAAAAAAAAAAAAAAAAAAAAAAAAAAAGATAGTATAGGAAAGGCTTTTGGAATATGTAAATTCAGAATAAAGGGTTACCACTCCTTTAAAGGAGCAGTAAACTTTTTTATGAAAAACTATATATTGTAGGGATTTTCCTACTGAGTAAAATAAGAGTACTCCCACTGCCAAGAGTTTCATATTTCCAGAGTTATTACAGTTTAAAGTGGATCTATCACATATACAAAAGTTATGCTTATTATGTAGAGAATGTATACATAAGAATGTATAAAAAAAAACAAAAAAAAAAAAAAAAACACTATCTGTGTTAAACCGATGGTTTATAGAGTGCCCTGCACCCTTCTTCCTCATAAAGTTCGATTGCCGCACTGCCCCTTCTCCCTTCCCACTACGTAGCCTCCGACGACGACGGAGGCTTCTGTCTGTAAGCTGGAGCAATCTCATTGGCAGAGATTGATATCTAGCGAATGAGATCGCTCCAGCTTACAGACAGACAGCCACCGTCATCGGAGGGGGCTAGGTAATGGGCAGGGGGAAAAGGGGCAGTGCGGCAATCTGAGGGAACAGAAGTTTAGGAGGAAGTAGGGTGCAGGGCACTCTATAAACTATCTTTTTCACACAAATTGATTTAAAAAACAAAACAAAAAAAAAAAAAAAAAAAAAACCTACGTTTTCACCCTTATGTATATATCCTCTACATAATAAGCATAACTTTTGTGATAGATCCACTTTAAACACTTTTTTTTACATTAACAGTACCCTCTAGGGGTCAAATTCTAATTCGTTTTTCCGGTTAGATTCTAATGGTGAGGAAAGTCAAGAAAGTCAGTGATATACAGTTCTCCAAAGAATGTGATAGAAGCTGCCTATCATTTCCTGTCATTTAGAACTATCAGGAAGTAAACACCGTAAATTCACTTCATGATTATTTGAACTGTTATAATTTTTTGAATAGAACATCTGACAGCAGTGGGCGTACCCTTGTTTTATTCAGCAGGAAAAGATCTATAAAATATGTGGTTTTCATTATTAAAAAAAAAAAAAAAAAAGTTTACTGCTCCTTTAAGGAGGTCCTAGCACTTTGAATGAAAATGGAATATTTGTAAACTTCATTAAAAGCTAAACAGGCATCACGGAATGCAAAAGGCCACCAGATGTATAGCTTGAGATTTTAATACTTTTACTTCCGGATAGTGATCTCTCTCAGTGCAGCACACAGTTTTACTGACATATGATGATGCACATAGGGGTGAATGTATAATTTTGCCAGTGCTTCAGAGTCTGCACTACACCATTTGATCACTGTAGTGTATACTGCAAGGCACACTTCTTTCATTAAGACTTTGATACCAACACGCCCCATACTCCTGCCCCACAGCATTCGCAAAAAAACGTTGTACATTTACCCCACACAGAGCGAGAAATCACCAGAAATACAAGTATCAATATCCTCTAAACTATGTATTTGATGGCCTTTGTCTAGTATTATACATAATTAATGAAACTTTAAAATGCAAATGTTATTCAAAGTAACAGGTCCAATTTAAAGGGAAATGATCACCTAGTACATTATATGTTTCCTGTAATAAATAAGTCCTAGAATATCCCTAAATTAAGCCCATTGATTAGTCCTTATGTGAATAAATTTCTCATTCTAGCAGCTTTTTCACCATGTTTGAGGATTCACATTTAAGTAGTTTATATGAAGTAGTACAGGTTTGTCTTCAGTTTGTTCTGTAACACATTAATGTGTTACACAAGCGCATGCATGCACGCTAGGGGACAAAGCAGACAGAACAAAGAATACAGACATTCATTCCCACCTCATCAGCAACAGGCTATGGAATGAATGCAGTAGAATAAAAACAAACTCACACTTCCACCTTATCAGTAATAGGCAAGGGAATGAATGCAGCAAGTGACACATGCACTCCCAATAGGGATAGAAAACAGTAGACAGAAACACACACTCCCACCTCAAACAGTAATAAGCGAATGAGAGAATACAGAAAGAAAACAGGCACTCCCACCTCCACCAGTAACAGGCTAGGGATAAAATACAGCAGAAAGAAACACACTGGCACCACCTCCACCAGTAACAGTCTAGGGCAGCAGAGACACACTCACCTCCACCAGTAACAGGCTAAAGATAGAATAGAGCAGAATGAAACAAACACAGTGGATTTGCTGACATGGCTTTTGTATAAAGTTTAATAGAGAGGAGAGTGATCTCCCATGAGCACTGAGTGATAACAACATCATCCAGCCCTGCAGATCCCAGGATCTGCAAAACAGAAGGAGGAGATTGGAGCTATGGGACCTCCGTTCATATAGCTCTGGGAACATGACCAAAAATTGAAGCGGGTCTTATACAGGACCATTACTATATTAATTTAATCAAATGGAACACGTGGTATTTGTTCCATATGGTGCAGCTGCTTGGCCATAGAACTGCTCCAATTTTTTCTTTGTGCCTTAAGCACTTAACAAAAGAAAAATAAATGAGGTGGTGATCATTTCCCTTTAAGACTAGTATCTGTATAATTGAGGTCCTCACATCAAAAAGCACCATTTTAAACATTGCTGTCCTATTGGTTTAACTTAATGTGAGCAGAAACATTTTAAACAAATATAAAACAACAAATTCCACAAGATCAAGTTTAACCCCTTAAGGACCAGGGCGGTATGCAATGCATTGCAAAGCAATGCACTGAGGACCTCTACTGCTTGAAGGGTTAAAAAAAAAAAAAAAAAAAAAAAAAAAAAAAAAAAAAAAAAAAACATCAGTAAATTTTTTAATGAAAAGGGCTTTTTTGTGTGTAAAATATAACCGCACTCTCACTTCTGGGAGAGTCTACATTCAAATGTTATTAAGGAAAATTAGCAACAGAGTAAACGGTATCATAAAGGCTATTTTACACTAGGGGAAAGCTTGTGTCGCTCTCTAGGGTTCTTCGTCATAAGTAATAGGAACTGCACCACCTGGTGACCACATGAGAAAACTGCAGTTTCATTTAAAGAGGGGAATAAAATAAATAACGTTTGAGTTATAATAACATTTGAATGAAAAGTCTCCCAGAAGTGGGGGCTCCCTTATACTCAGAAGAAAAGCCATAGAACATCTTTTTTTTTCCCCCGTTAAAAAAGGTGTACATCTCCTTTAACTGCCAGATTGGTATCCAACGCATTGCAAACTCAATGCATCCGAAACCTATCTGGCACTCAAAGGGTTAATGTCTTCAGAAGATTTTAAACCCATGGATATCTGAGGGGGTGAAGCACTGGAGATCGCTTTAGCATCCAAGGGATTTAATAAGTTACAAATGAACACACATTTTTCTTTATCCCTTTGAGTGCCAGAGGGGTACGCAACGTGTTGCATACACCTCTGGCACTCAAAGGGTTAAGTATGTATACACAAATGTACACTAAAGGAGAATATCCTGATCAACTCTAAGTAGTGACATGTAGTGGCTAAAATGAGACTAAAGACAAGTAATGTGGAACCATTCTAAGGTAAACCAAACTGACCTTTTAACCTCTTAAATGCTAGCAAGGTCTCAACCGCATTGCAGAGTAATGCGCTGGAGAGCTCTCTAGCATTCAAGTGTTTAAATCCCTATTTAAAACAATAGGAATTTGGGGAATGTCAAGTCTGTCCCCCCCATTGTACAGTTTGCCCTGAACTGCTTTTAAGGATAAGGCCCTGTTCCGCTGCATTGCCCCAAAGTGGTTACTGCTGAGGGTCAGCCAATGGGCAAGGCTGAGGTTCCCTAGCACTTGCACTACACAACTTACTTTTACTTCAGGATTGGCTTGCTGTAGTTCAACAATAGGCTGTCCACTTCCTTTCTAGACCCATCGACCCACTTTAATCCATGAAAGTAGTTCCATGCCATGCAACACTACCTACAAGTCTCCACAGACCTGTAACCAGGAACCCACTTAAAATAAAATAGGCTGGGTAGAGCTACAGTATATATAGTCCTCAGTCTAAATCAGCTCAGATCACACAGTCCTCAAGCTTTTTTACATTCAGGCATTCATACGATGGCATTCTAATGAATGATTCCCAATTGTAAAACGTATTAAAGGGGAAATATTACAAGAATAAGTGTTTAATGTATCAAAAACGTATTCAGCAGGTTTTCCTGAAACCGCAGTCCATTATTTATTTCTACTGATTTATTTGCATATGATCTTGTAGCCTACTGCCTGCTATTTCAGTTTAAAATTTGATAATGATCAGTGACCCTTGGAGACCCTATCAGACAGCTAACAGAACTCTCACAGCCCTTAGGTCAGTTCTGGCACCCAAATCGTTCCCTCACCCTCTCTCCTGCATTTCAGAGTCCATCTGTAAACACAGAAGGGGTTTGTCTTCAGGCAGATCCATGTAAATGTCAGCCACTAGTACTGTATTGCACTCGTGTTGTCAGCCATTTATTGGAGGATGCAACAAGTATTCCAGCCTCCAACTCTGCTTGCGTGAAAAGGTCTGCTGGTGGCCCACTGGCTGCTGGGCAAGCCTTGCTTACTGCAACTTTATTGTATATGCTGGACTTTTTTTTGTTTGTGTTCATAAAAGCCCTAAAAGCCTGCATGAAAGGTAGCATAGCACAGTTGTTGATTACCCCTTGTGGGTGACAAGTCCAGAGCAGCATTGTTGTCATCATATGTGTGAAAGGGGCCTGACACGCCATTCAGGTCTATTGTGGTTGAGCATGTGATCTTAGGGCAGACTTCAATTGATAACACTATATGTAGGAAACCAGCGGTGTTGATGGGTATAGGTTGATAGGGCTAAAGCATCAGATCTCATCCTTAAAGGGGAACTTTCACCTCCAATACATTTTTTCTTCATTTGATTAAGCAATTAAAATTGTATTGGGATTGGCTTTTTTTTCTACTTATATAGTTTATTAGATATTAGATCTTAAATGTGGACTTGATGCTGGGCACTTCTGCATTCTGCGGCACAGGTTAACGTTGGCACAGCAGAACAGTATTTCCCAGTCCTGTAATTCTCCTCCCACCTCCCACCTCCCTCCCAGGAAGATTGTTCACAACTCCCTTCGTATTCACGTGCATCACATCTATTGCAAAAGCAAGCTCCGTTTGTCATTATTAAGAGCTTGCAAAATCCATTAAACTTTATTGACCAGTCATGATTAAGCGCCTCTAAGGCGTGAAGAGCGTTGACCCATCAATCCTGCACAGCTTACCACCTTCCCACTCCATAAGTCTCCCTTCAATACCATCTTTGTGTAAAGTAGCAGGTATGATTTTAAAGTTTCAAGGATTTTACAACTGTGGTATTATGCTGCTGAACGGCTATCTTCCAGTGCAGTCCATTGTGTTGTTCGTGTGTGTACATACTGGATATAACATACCACAAAGCTGCTCATTATATTCAATGTGGTTAAAGCTCAATTTAAATCAATAGGAATGTTCCATTTCAAATCTATGGTTCAGTTGGCTTATCCCAGAATTCCACCACTTATCTTTTGAACATAAGGCCCTAAGACTCACTTTTCTTGAGAACAACCTCCTAATGTTCCCAAGCATCTTATAGACCAAATTCATTAATGCTATTATTCCTACCTATAACCCTCTGAGTCCCAGGGAGATATCCAAAGCAATGCCTTGGATACCTCTCTGGCACTCAGAGGGTTAAAATCTTGGTGTATCTTACAGACCAATGCATCTTACAGTCTGAGAAATACGCTATATCGAGAATACGTATACAATTATGATTATATATTAAAAGGAAAATAAACACATTATATTTGATTATACACAGTACACAAGATTTTTTCTTAAAATAAAGGATTAAAAATAATTTAAAAACACGTAGAAAACAGTCTGTTGGCTGAAAGCATGTGTGCTGGGATAATCCTTTTAGTGCCACAATTTCTTGAAATTAGATTTACAGAAAGATTCATGGTTTCTTTTCCCTTAGATTGCTTAAAACAGCCATTTAAAAAAAAAACAAAAAAAAACACATCCACTTGATGCAGAGTTCACGTTCAACCCTTTAAGTACTAGATTGGTGATCAATGCACACAAAAGGCTTTTAAAAAAGAAATTAGATTGTGACTTTACAGATTCCACCTTCTCTGTGCTTCCTTTGGGCACCTCTTTGCTAATCAAAGGATTAAAGCAGCACAGAGTCAGAAACAGCAGTAAAATGTCCGTTTTTGTGAGATATGGTAATGATTCTACACCAGATTTGCTCGGAAGAAAATAAATAATTTCTAGAATGTATGTTCTTTTGGAATGAAGGAGAAAAAAAAGCAAATAAAAATTGTCATCTTCTGTTGGGAAGACCCAAACCAGATACAGACAACATCAGGCCATAGATTCAGGGAATTTTCCTAAGTCTGTCCCAATATAAATATCTTAAAACCGTCCAAGACTGGATACAAGCAGCCCCTACCTCAGCTTGAGGTACCCAAATGGAGTTATACCTGCCTACCTACCTTCCATTTACAAATTTAATTCTCTGGAAATTATCTCAGGAAAGAGAACAATTCTGGTTCCCACAATGCTGTTCCTTATTTCCAGCAACTTGCAGACTATCTGGGCTGAACTGAAAATCATTTCTCCGTTACTTAAAAAAAAAAAATCAGGCCTCTGTTTGGGCCTTCTGGTTCATATACAGTCCGATCTTTCAAGCATCCAAGCGCTGGATCTCAGGGCGGCAGTCTACATCGCGGGACTCACTGCGAGCACGGATGTAGTCACTTGTCTGGCGTATGTTCTGGGATCTGTTTCCAGATTTCCACTTTCTGAAAGCCAGGTAGGCGTTTACAGAGTAAGCAATGGTGGCTAGGAAGCCAAAAACCTTTAGAGAAAAGAAAGAGATGGTCACTCAAAGCAACAGGCTCTACTTCCATGCAGCCACAGAGATAGGTCAGTCAAAATAAGGATTTCCATAAAAGAAAAGAGAAAAAAAAAAATTAGACTGCTATGGTACAAATGTATTGAGGGATATGTGGAGCAATTCTGGGGTCCAATGAAATTAAGCCCTTGGATGTCAAGATCTCCAACATATTAGTTAGCAAAGAGCTGGAGACCTTTAGCATCCAAGAAGTTAAAAACCCCATTTAAAATCAGTGTTTATTTGTACCTCTAGGTAGTTGATTTGCCCCAGAACTGCTCGAATTTTCAATACACATTTTCCTGCTGTATAAAGGATCATTTCATATAAAATAAAATGTTTTGTTTGATGCCTAGAACTAGACAGCATCTCATACCTGGTAACTAGTCCAAATACATTCTTATAAATCAG